>JAROYD020000023.1:1438575-1536540 GCA_029618875.2 Dynastes tityus | reverse complement strand
TTCGGATACGTGAGTGATTGTTTGTTTATTTTATTTAAATTTTTTTGAATATATAGCAACTTGATAAATTACTAATTTGAAATTAATCACAATTACTTAATAGCGACATGAAAAAACAGTTGGTAGAATTCTATTTTTGATAGGCTAACCTTAGCGGGAAAGGAGACTATTTCGAACCTTTTCTTTTGTAATTTCATCTAGAAGTCGTAACACAAAATTAAAAGAATATACGTACAGTGTATTTCAAAATATTAAATAAATTGTCCATTTCAATTGACAAATCGGAACAATTATGAAGTCTTACAATAAATAAATTACGCGTCAGCGAAATTATATATAAGTCATCATTCTTTGAAGGATTAGTAATTTTAATTAACTCTTGTAATCTACGAACTACGTCGTGTTTGGAGATACAGACATTCTTGATATATATACTAGAGATTATCGAAATTTTTAAGATAATAGGTTTATTGTTAATTAAACCATTACAATATGCGACGACACTACAATCTGTTTGCAGTGTTATGGTATCGTGTTCGCGTGTATTAGGTTTATGTTCTTTATTTTTTCTTCTTTACGACTTCATCGTTAACAAACTTAAAACTATTGCGTTACAAATGCGCTAGGTCTCAGAGCTTAAAATGTCGTTAATATAAGGTTAATTTGATGTTGTCTCCTACAATTTCGTAGATGTGATTAGCTGATTACACATTACAAATAGAAGTACGGATTTTGTTGATAATTATCTTTTATTTCCGAAGCACATTGTCCAGTTGATGGATTAATAATCAGTTCACAATCGATCCTCGTCGTCCCAGGATGCCCGAAATAAGTTTGAAATTCTTACGTACAAGGGCGGAACTCACCGTACTGTTGGCGTTCTTTGGCTTCCTATTGATTGGTAAGATATTTGTCCTTTTGTTGTTGTAACTGGAATAACGCCAGCTTATTTTTTTTTTTTATTAAGAACAAGGGTTTAACTTTGCATCATTTGGAGGGCATTTACTCCAAAAATACAGAAACGCACATTATTATTATTCAAGTTATGCAAGTTACAATTAAATTAAAAATTTGTCGAAATTTAAAATTATAAAAATCAAGTTCTATGTTTCTCCACTTGTCACAAAGAAAACTAGGAATGTTAATCATTTAATACAATTCGAAAAATTATTGCGTAAACGGATTCAAAACACTATATTTTAAAACGAATACCGGTAATACGAGGGTAAATTAAAAAATTACTTACACTTTTAGTTCTACAACTGTATTAAACAAAGATAGGTCTACAACAGGTACATTATTTTTCGATATAGTCTCCATCTTTAGCAATGTACTTGGTCCAGCGAGCCACAAGCTTCCGTATGCCTTCCTGGTAGAAGGTTTTCGGTTGGTCGTGAAGCCACTTTTGCACCGCATCCCGAACGTCTGTGTCTGAGGCAAATCGACGACCTCTCAAAGCTTCCTTGGACGGTCCAAAGGGATGAAAGTCTGAGGGAACGAGATCAGGGCTACGGGGAGGGTGTTCCAGGGTTTCAAAGCCCAACCTGTTGATAGTTTCTATGGTGTTATGTGCCGTGTGTTGTCTTGCAACAACAACACTTTCTTTGAGAGGAGACCACGGCGTTTGTTTCGAATTGCTGGTTTCAGCTTATTCGCCAACAAATCACTGTACCTCGCACTATTTATGGTAGTCCTCCTGTCCAAGTAGTCGTCCAGTATAGGGCCTTTTTCGTCCCAAAACACTGAGAGCATCACATTCCCAGTCGATGGCGAGGTCTTGAATTTTTCCGTGCTAGGGGATCCTGGGTGTTTGAAACATTTCGATCCACAAAAAGTCCCCGGTGCATTCCAGCAACTCAACGCATGCGCAAGCGGCCGCCACTACGATAACCTTCAAAGCTTGTTATGGCGAAAGTGTAGATAATATTTGACTTACCCTCGTACAATAAAGAGAATTTGCAAGACCAAAGACCGGTCGCCTTCATTGACGGATTATTAAAGAAAATTTTGCGAAATTAGACCTTATTTTACTTTCACCTTCATTATGAATAGAGTTTGTTAAAAAGGTGGTACCGGCAGTGGCGCACCGCATAAAAGTAGGTACGTAACATACAATATTAGCGAAAAATAATATTGTTACCTTTTCCTGTCGTCTTGATGTCCACTGTGGCAATTGGCTACCGCCCTGCGTAGAATTGCATCGGCAACGCTTCCATTGTCGATTCATTCAGCCGTCGACGGTGTTGTGAATATGTTGTCGTATACTTCGAAAATGATCGTTCGACATCCAGTCAAGTAAGATTTGCAAATGTCAGATATTCCTTTTCCTCATCTGGGCACTCTTGATTTTTAGTTATAGACCGAACCTTTTGTAAATCGGGATTTTTCGTTAAAATTGCATCAAATTTTTGTGCAACATCGACTCCTATAATGTTCGTCAAGTTTTCTAGAGCGGCTTGTAAATTGTTTATGCAATTTAATGCGTCTCGTGCAGATAAGTGACTGCTTTCTAATTGCTCAATAGCTTGTGTAACTTCAGAATAGTTCATGGAAATTTCATCTATTTGTTGTTGAACGTCCGAATTAGAAAAAAATTGCTGACTATCCCGAACTGCTGCAGAATCATTTGAATCAAGTTTCAACATGACATTTTTCACTTGTGAAAAATATTTCTGATAGTAAGTTACTGCCTGGAGCCATGTTCCCCATCGCGTTATTACAGGCTGAAGTGGTGGTGGTAATTTCGGACACAATTGTTTGAATACACGGACGTGTTTGGGAGATTTGATGAACACTTTTTTGGTAGATGCTATTAACTTATCCACCATCGGATACTTCCTTCGAATGGTTTCTGCTACGAGGTGACATGCGCGTATGAGGCATGTTATGTGAAGAAGAGTCGGAAAGCATATTTTCAACGTCCTACCAACTCTCAGCATTGTTGCGGCTCCGTCAGTAACGAACAATGTGACTTGGGTTCCTGTGATACAAAATTCTCTCAACGAATCTTTTATTATCTTGACAACGGTTTCTGCATTAGTTTTCTGAATCCTTTTACTGGATAACAACAATGAAACTGGTGGACCATCACGTTTTAAAGGACGCGCTACAACATGAATGACGCTGTGTTTCTGAGCATCAGTTGTTTCATCCACACATGGGCAGATTTTCTTATTTCTCAACTCGTCTTTTATACATTCCTTTACTGTACCTTGCACATGTGGTCAATTGTACCGCAATTGTCTTTTTGTTGGTAGTTTCCATGATGGAGCATATTTATCCCAAAAAAGACGAAAGTTTTCATTATCTACTAGGTGTTGTGGGATGTTGCACGTGCTCAACATGAAAATAAATTCATACAAAAATTGCCAGTATGGAATACTGTTTCTTAAATTCAATACATGACGTTTACTTTTACAATGTTTACATTCAAACCTATCGCGACTTAGCAATCCGCTATTGCATATTGTGCAATAAATATAGGGACTTCTATATTCTAATCCATGGAAATGCCTGAGATATTTGTTCACATTCGAAGGGAACGTTACACCCGCGTACTTATTTGGCGTGCAGCGCGCAACGTACGGTCGTTTTGAACTCTCTCGTGGTACCGTCGAGATCGACTACGAGTTGAAAATTACCCCTACCCACGCCGCTACCGCTACGCTACTGCCATCCGGTACCACCTTTTTAACAAACTCTAATTATGAATAACTCGCACAGAGACAGCATGGATTATTTATACAAATTTTTACAACTTACTTGTAAGAAAGTATTGTATGTGTTTCAGCGCCGATCAACACGAACTTCATCATCTATAGGACTTGCTACGCGGTGCTAAATTTCAACAAGTCTGACTGCGGAAAGTTGGGCACTAACGATGCCTCGCAAGACATTGAGAAAGAGGTCCAACCGTACGCGAACATCATAATGATGACGCAATCGATTATCACGCAGATCCTACCCTGTATACTGTGCTTGTTTATTGGACCATGGTCGGATAAGAACGGCCGAAAGCCGATTATGGTATTTACGATATTAGGTAAGGTAGATGCGTGGTGAAATTAACAGATATTTACTGTTTTATCCGATTCCTCTTACAATCCCAGGCACAGAGGAGTTCAGCCTTGCAGAATTTTGTATATTCTTCACCTTTCCTTGACTTTTTTGGGCTTAGATCCATATGGATTCCCTCATTTTTAGAACTTTAGCAATACTTTGATTCCAAATTCCTCTTCCCTGTTTCCTTGTCCTAACCTAGCTTGGCGTCCACGTTTCTTTCGGTGAGTCTTCGTCCTTCATCCGGGTCAAATGATCGAATCAGTTTACTTGTTTTTCTTCGATTTTTTAAGATTACAGAGTTCACTCTAAGATTTTCGGTAATATTCTCTTTATTTATCGTCAAGTCTCGTAAAAATGTCTACTTCTATTTTTAATATTTTCATCTCAGTTCTTTTGGATTTGAATTTGTTTGCTAATAGAGACTTTGCTAAAGTAGTTTCGTACTTGAAGTTTAGTACTTGAAGCACTGTGCTTCCATTACTTTTACAAGGAGGCATTTGGTACTTAATATTTTAAATACTTTGTATAAGTGCTTCAGGCTTCAATCGCTTGTAAAGCAATTGAAAGACTTTGAAACTAATTGAAGTACTTTTGAAGTACTCGAGTACTTTAAGGGCTTCAATACTTTGAAAAGAGTACTTTGTACTTGATATTTCTATTGTCAGTACTTGGTGCTTTACTTTTTCAAATACTGTATTTGATAATTCAAGCGCTTTTATCAATGAAAGTATTTGATAGTTGTTCAGTGCTTGATATTTGACGCATTTTACTAAAGTGCTTTACACCAAAAGTACTATTTGCTGACGCCCATAACTTATCCCATAAATTAAAGACCATCTCATAGATTTTATTAAAGATGTTTATTCTGCTATTGATGTTTTGTTTCATATCTTCTCTATTGTCGAGCCCACGTATCCTATTTGTAGTAGCATCAATTTGTTATTCTATTATTTCCTTATATTTATTCATTTTTTGTAAGATCACAGTAGGAGGAGACAATTTCACTTTTTTTAAATATAAAAAATTTATTTTTTTCTTTTATTATATTTTAGAATAGTTTACAATTGATTAGTTTTTTATAATATACTACATAACGTATTTTAATTGGTTGACATGTCACAATGGTGCAATTTTACAATTATTTTTACAATTTTCTGGTCACTTATGTATATTTGCTTGTTTTCTTTCATGGTGGCCTGATGTGTTTTCGAACACGAAACCGGTCACCTGATAGTTAATAGAATTTGTGAGAAAATTCGACCTGCTTTTTATTTCTCTTCATTAATTTGTTATTCTTCTTTTGACGCTATACTTTTCTAGATATTTTTATCATACCTTTAGTGTCTTTTTAATTGGCTTTAGTTTATTGGTTCTCATGCGTATTACTTTAGTTCTAGAATTTTCTTCTGCTGCTATACATATTGTCCACGACTCCTATAAAGATTAAGGCGCTTAATCTGTTTTTTTGTCTTACTCCTTTCCGGGCCGTGAACATTCTGAAGTAAGCGCTTTCACTTTTGATTTTGAGTATTAAAATTAATAGATTTTTCCTAAAAATATACTGGAAAAAAGCTATTGCATACCTTCACATGTATACAGGTGAATCATCTTCATGATCATATGAAATATGATCATAACCAAATGTAATCAAGAGCGCTGTTTTTTTTAAATGATTTTTGATGTTACACATGAAAAAATGTCAAAAATAATGCTACTATACCTCATGGTATTGGTGGAATCATTCCCGGCAAACACAACGCGAGCAGAGAAAAAAAGCACTAGCACACGGATATGTTTCTGCCTGCTCGACGTCATCAGCGCGGCTACGAGCACTCTCTTTCTGTTGCCTGCATTGTGTCTACTACTAGGTTTATGCCCACCATGTGTGTCCGGTGTGTGTCGCCACGGTCTAGTGCTGTTATGGACATTGGGGGCATAAACCGAAAGGTAGACACAATGCAGGCAGCAGAAAGGGAGTGTTCGTAGCCGCGCTGATGACGCCTGGTAGGCAGAAACATGTCCGTGTGCTAGTGCTTTCTTTTCTCTGCTCGCATTATGTTTGCCGGGAATGATTCCACTCATACCATGAGCTATATTCACATTATTTTTGATGTTGGTTACAACTGCATCTGACAGTTAAATCCAAGGCTGCAACTTCAAATTACGTTTGACATTTATTGACAAGTTTGACAATTCAAACATGTTTAGTACAGATCACCAAATATTTATCATTGAAAACTATTCTATGCATCTGTGTATGGATGCAATTCAAAACATCTTGCATATTCTTTGCATTACCTTTAATTGGGCTAGACATCCCTGATTACCAAAACCTTTACATACGTTTCCAGTTACTTTTGCAGCATTTCTATCATCTTCTTCTTCTCATTAATTTGAGTCATTCTATTGCGATAGGTTTCATCATACGAGGAATAGTAACTGTGATCGTAGCCCTCATCGATTCTTTATCACCCTGGTACCTGTTGATCGGCAATATTCCAGCAGGTTTATTTGGTGGTCTAGCACCGCTCATGATGGCGGTATTATGTTACATCACCGACGTTAGCACAGAATCCAACAGAGGCCTCAGGTATGGCAAAAAATAATCCAAAACCAAATCATTTTCGTACGAGTTAAAGCTAGCTTAGCATTGTAGGATGGGTATTATAGATGTAATGATGGCACTTGGAATGTTATTGGGCACCATGTCCAGTTCGTTCGTATTCCAGGCAGGCGGATACGTTCTGGTTTACGGCCTCGATCTTCTCTGCAATATCTTAAGCTGTATTTTCGTAAAATTCGTTATAAAAGAATCTATTCCAGAGAATACAGATGAGGTAAGCGTATGTCGGGTACAACTGACGTGCTAATCTATCGGGGGAAATGTTTTAGGACGATACGGCGATATTTACGTTAAGGAACATAAAGGATATGTTCAAAGCGACGTTCAGGGAAAGGGAGGATTATGGTAGACCTATTTTGCTGATAATTTTCGCACTGTCGACGATTTCCATACTGGCGTTCAGCGCCGACACGTCAGTCATGTTCATGTTCCTAAGAGAGAAACTCGGTTGGGACTTGCAACATTACACCCTGTTCTCAGGCGTCACCTCGTTCGCCGGAATCATAGGGACTTTCGTCGGCGTCGGGTTGCTGCACAAGCTACTGAAGATCTCCGAGACGCCGTTGATGATTCTCGGATGTTTGTCGTACCTTGCTGGCTCGATGTTGCAAGGATTCGCGTTTCTTGATTGGCATATTTATTTAGGTAAGCATGCAGATATACCGGGTGTCCTAGATTCAATGTTACAAGCGATATCTTCCTTATTTGTAGAGATATAAGATCGAGCAAGGTGTCGTCGGAAATGGTTTGCAAAATCCTAAAAGATATACTACCCCTAGTAAACCTCTTCCAAACTAATTTCTTTTAATTGCACCCCTCGCCTTTTTGACTTTATGACAAAAATTTCATTTAACAAATAGTTACTGATAAAAACATATTATAAATTGTTCGAACAAAGAAGATTCAGATATTTATTTCGATTTGCGAAAATGGTTTACGTATCTACAGTTAAATACGCAGTATGTGGGGTGTCAAAGTTTGATGCGAATTACTTAATGGACGTATCCGTGGTCCACACATCTTTGAAGGAACTTTGACGGGGCAATGTTATTTACATTTTTTACCTAATGACCTTCCCGTGTTAATGGACGATATTCCATTAGCAGAGCGTAATGATTTGTGGTAGCAACGGGATGGCGCTCCGCCTCATAACTCGCGGTTGGTTGTAGTGTATTCAAATTACGTATATTCCAATATTAAGGAAGGTATCGCTTGTAGCATTCTGAAACTGGGACACTCGATATAATAATTACTAATTTTACATTTCCCATTTATCCCATCTTTGATCCGTTTATTTAAATTTGTGACAGTCGTAATATACAGCAAACGTAGAAGCTGTTGGCATCGTTATTTACAAGCAAAAATTATAAACCTAAAGATGTCAAATGGATCTACATGAAGCAAGCCAGCCACTGACCAACTGCCCCGTCTATTGGTGTTAGAAGACAGGATTTTTCAGCAAGTAAAGTTTTAAAATTCAAATCAAAGAACTCGAGTGTTCTTTTCTCTAAAAACGTAGTGGTTAGCGTTAATTTCTTTGAAAGATAGTTATTTTATTTTTTCATTTATTTTATTTTTTATATTTATTTCGAAGTATACAAAGGTATACAAGAAAAGTCAACAAAACTACATAATTTTAATTATTCCAATATTCGTTTAGCGAATACGGTTCTAAATTAACTAAATATTCAAACAATCTGATTTTCAATATTCTTAAATTGTTGCTAGTTTTGATGAACAGCGGTAGTTTTTGATAAACGAATAAAAAAACACATTCCTTTCTGTTAATTTTAAACCCTATGTATTGGGTACTGAAAAAAGTCATCTTTTAAACGAGTATTATGTACGTGATTGTATTTAGAATCATTTTTATTCATTTTATTTTGAAAAAAAAAAATTATGCAATTGTAAATATATACTCCATAAAAGGTTAGAAATTATGCTGTTTAAAAACGGTTTTAGACTGTCTCTACGTGAAAAACCCAAAATAACTCCGGACTTTCTTCTGAGCTAGAAAACTCTATATCTTCTGGAGATTGACCCTAGAAAATGATACCATAACTCATGCGTGAGTAAAATATACCATAATAAACGCAAAGACCGGAGTATTAAGTATCTTTTAAAGTTTTAAACCCAAAGGTTATCGAATTATGATGTTATCCGTATGCACTGACCACTTCAAAATTCGTCAATAAAAGACCTAAGAATTTGGTTGAACTGGTTATAGAAATTTTTCCTACCGCCCAGTTCAATACAAGAAGGCCTTGGTATTGCTGCAGGTTGAAAAAAAATGCAAGATGTTTTTGGGTTTGATTCAAAGCTAAGTTGTTGTTAAGAAACCAGTTATCAAGTGCACAAAAGTAACCCCATTTTCTGTTCAATTCAGAATAGTCACCCCCGAACCAGTAAGTTGGTGACATCTGCATAGTTTACAATGATATGTTCAGATCGTTGCACAACATTACTTATATCACTTGCATACAGATTTTTAAAAAATATAGGGCCAAGAACACTTCCCTGTGGTAATCCTTTTTTTGAGGGAAAAATTTGTGATCGTGAAGATTTGCCATTCTTTGCAAGTTCAACCAATTGCATTCTGTTGTTAAGGGGCAACACCACTCTAGCGGCCGATTTTTTTGGGAGTATAATAAAAAGAATGGGAATTCTTTTTAGATGGATTATTTAGCATCTATTTAAGTATACAATTTATTATTATTATTATTATTATTATTATTATTATTATTATTATTATTATACAAAATAGTGGCGAGAGGGTCAGTCTTCGAAATGAATTAGTTCTAAGTTCTAATTTACATTTATAATTTGCAGCGGGCGGAATTAGAAGCATATACGGGGTGGTCAGCCCGATGTGCCGATCTCTGATATCCAAGCTCATCACCAAGGAGGAGATCGGCAAGGTTTTTTCGATCGCCGTCTCGGTGGATTCGCTAATCGTGATGCTGGGGGGTCCGATCTACACGATAATCTACAATTCCACCCTGGATACGAACCCTGGCGCCTACAATTTCGTCTCAGCTGGTATATTCCTAGTAAACATCGTTCTAGTGGTGTAAGTGTTTCTGGGCGCTTACTTTGCCGGCCAACTCGATAAATGTAATCGTTCTATTTTTTTCAGAATGGTAATTGTAATACAGAGAAGATTGTTGAATGGTTACCCAACATATACAACGCTGTCAGTAAATGCTGACGAAGAATGACGATTAAAGAAGATATAGGCATGACGATGACGTAAAGAAATATGTAAATAAGCGTATTGTTGTTATTAAACCAATTGTTTTTTAAAATACTTTTTAGATTTTGTACTATACATTTGTATGTATTTTATAATTAATAAACAAAGAACATACTCGTAGTTTTATCTAACAACATTAGGTTTCTTTCAAACAGAACAGGGATTGTATAAATCAAGAATTTTAACAAATAAAAACCAACTTTAACAGTTTTATAATATTTAAAGAAACATGTTTACTTATTCTTAAAATTGCTTTAACATTTGAATAGATATCAGTAGTCTGGGCAAACAACGGTAACAGTCAGTGTAGTAGATATATGGTGCGGAGTCGGCGATTATTTATTTCACGCGTTCACAGTGTCAGTACTAAATCGATGCTGTATGCGAGTAGTTCTATGTATATGTAGGCTGTCGTAACTTATTTCGTAGTTGTACGCTTATGTTTGCTTTAAAAATGTCGCAGTTAGGTACGTCGCGAAAACAACTGACATACACAGTACAAAACTTTATAGTGGACATGCCGGACTTAATTTTTAATGGCGCTAAAATTCAATGTCTAGTTTGTAAAATTCCTTTAATGTGTTGGTCCAGAAGCCATTGTCAACGTCACATCGTAAGCAAGCAGCATTCTTCTGCAAAAAGTGGCATACGAGACCAAGAAAAATTTACAATTGATTTATGTGTTACTCTTATTTTATGTAATCTATCGTTTCGTTTACAAGACAAAGAAGCATTTGTCTCCTTCTGGAATAAATATGCGGACTATAAATTACCTAGTCGGACATCGATACGAAATGTAGTGCCATTTGCTCGTGAACATATAGAAAAAAGAATGAAAACGGAATTGAAAGATAAAAAACTGTGGTTGTGTGTGGACGAAACAACAGATCGTCAAAAACATTCTGTGATTAATGTAATGGTACGTACAATGGAACCACATCGACCGTCATCCTCCTTCTTACTTGCTTCCAAAAGAGTTATAAATTGCACTGCCGATGAGATTTTAAAGGTGGTGTTCAACTCATTGAACAAATTTGAAGTGTCAACCAAGTAACTTTTAATGTTTATGAGTGATGGTGCCGCAAACATGCGTTCTTTAGGGGCCCATCTCTTAAAGAACACAGTGGTAACTTCTTACATGTAACATGTAAAATCCATACTCTAAATCTTGAAGCACAAACGATTCCTATATGTTTTCCACTAGTAAATGCATTGATTGCTAGTACAAAGGCAGTGTTTCTAAAGTCCCCTAAACGTACCCGACTATTTCACAAACTGTGTCCTGATTTACCTGAACCTCCACAGCCGTTTGTTACACGTTGGGGAACATGGTTGCAGGCTGCGTTTTACTACAAGAAATATTTTGACCAAGTAAAGAAGGTAGTTTTAAAATTCAATCCGATAGAAGCTGCAGCAATCAAGAAAAGCCAGGAAATATTTCAAGATAGTCAGGTTAAAGAGATTTACAAACTATTCACAACAATTCCTTCGGACTAACGGAGGGAATAGAAAAATTACAAAATGTTTCGATGTCGCTAGTGGATTCTGTTCAAATTGTAAATGATGTTCACGCACAGTTATGCGCTGTAGAAGGCGAAACAAATTGGTGTGTAATACGAAAATTTGAAAGTGTTTTAGAGAAAGACTCCGATTTTCTTATATTAAGACTAATTTGTGACGGTGTGAAGATGAATTAAGTTGTTTCGGAGATTATTTTAAATATGCAAATATAACATCGCTAGATGTCGAACGGTCGTTTTCGGCATTAAAAAACGTTCATTCCGCACGTTGTACTCACTTGACTGAAACAGCTGTGGAAACATATCTAATGATTCAAATATTTAACAGATGTTACCCAGTTTGTGATTTCACAGAAGACTTTTAAAACGGTAAGCGTTTCAGCACGTTTTATAATTTATTTCTTATCTTCTATTTTATGTGTAAACTTTTATGCGCTCGCCACGCCTCTGGCTGTTACCGCATATTTGGCCAGGTTAGTCATGACATTCGTAAACGCCTATTACAAGATTACAGAGATGAAACTATCGCAGATCACTTCAATTTGACATTTGAATTTAAAAGTAATTGCTACATAAATCTTACAATTGGTAGTCGGTCTCTTCTATTGGGCAATCTTTCCTACCTTTTTTCCTACCTTGTAGATGTGTATTCTCTTCAAGAAAAAATATATGCAAGTACCTACTTTCGCTCCTTAGAATAAAAAGCAAGTTAAAATAAGGAGAAAAGGAGGAAAAGGGTCTTGTCACCATGAAACGCAAGACATGTGGCCATCCCACCTTAATAAAAATAAAAATCGAATGAGACAACCTTTTTATAGAAAGGAAACAAACACTAATTGATGCATTACGTCCGACTCCAACTTATGTTGGCAACACAAAATGGTTGCGATTAGCTTCTTAATTAATAGATTGGTGAAATTCCTTTTGAGTAAAAGTAGGTACAATAAAGCGCTAAAATTAATAAAAAATGTAGCTATTGTAGATATACATATTCCACTCTTATTGACATTGGATTGAGTGGAAGATGTTTGATTCGTTTAATTTATGTGGATAACTGTGTATATATAAAAGCAACTTAGCTTTCCCCGTTCATTAAATTAAACGGATAATCGTTCATGTTCCTCTGTATTGTTGTTGGTTAATCGATGGATACAACAGCCTACAACTATAGCAAATTAATTTACTAGTTGCCATTCACTCTAAGCTGTAACTAGAGCGTACTGTTGAACAATAACAGAGATGAGAATTATTCTCGTTGCGGTCAATACAGTTATGATCGCGTTACTGTGGCAACTGTAGTAGGCACATGTTGGAGTTGGAAAGAGATGAAAGAGATTTTTACGGGATTTTAAGCTTTTATTTTTCGGTTTCAAACATCGTTATCGTATCGTTTACGCTACCTGGGTATGAATTCGGTCTATTTGTAACTGTTTTTCCTTTTAATTTTACAGTTTCTTGATCAAGCATATACAAGTTCGATAATATCGATACCGGTTTCCTATAGAAGTAGGAATCCAAGACGTAACATCGATTTTTTCCTATTAGTTTCCGGTATTTTAAAGTGATAACTAAAGCGTGACAAACGGTTGCATCCGCAGAAACGCCGTGAAAGGAGCTGCGTTTAATATGTACATACAAGGAACCGAGTGGATGTTCGGTTATTATCGCTTGATTGGTGTGCATGTACTCTTTATAATGTTCGAGAAACTAGTGGAACCGTCCGAGACGTACCGCGCAAAAGGAGATACAGTATTAATAAAAAAATAATAGATTGTTACCTTTTATAGACGTATCGATGACCACTGCAGTAATGTGCGACTGCCATGGTACGCCGCGTAGCACTGCAATATAAGCAATGCTTCCATTGTCAATTTGGTCAGGTCTCGACGACGGTCTGAAAACGTTCTCGTATACTTTGCAAATGATTGTTCAGCATCTAATGAAGTAAGACTTGCGAAATTCAAATACTCCTGTATCTCTTCTGTGCAGTCTTGAATTCCTGATATAGATCGAACCTTTTCTAAATTCGGATTTTTATTTAAAACTGCGCGACATCTAGTCCTATAGGATCTGTCAAGCTTTCTAGAGCGGCTGCTAAATTGTTGATGTTATTTAACGAGTCTTGTATAGATAAGTGAGTATGTTCTAGCTGCGAAATGGTTTGTGTCACTACAGAATAGTTTATGGAATGTCATCTCTTTTTGAACGTCCAAATCGGAAAGAAGTTGCTGATTCTCGCGAACCGCTTGAGAATTAGAAGAATTAAGTTTAAAAATGACATCTTTCACTTGGGAATAATATTTGCGATAGTAAGATACTGCTTCGATCGGTGGTAGTGGAATTTGCGAATACAATTGCTTGAATCCCGGATAGTTATGGGAGTTTCACAAACACTTTTTGGTAGATGATATTAAATCATTCACCAGGATACTCTTCAGAATTGTTTCTGCTACGAGATGACAAGCGTGTATGAGGCATGTTATGCAAAGAAGAGTCGAAAAGCATACTTTTAACATCCTACCAGCTTTCAGCATTGTTGCGGCTCCCTCAGAAACTAACATGGTGATGTGGGCTCTTACGATACAAAATTCTCTTAACATATTTTTCATTATGTTTACAACGGTTTCGGCATCAGTTCTTTTAATCCTTTTACTGGCTAGCAGCAAGGAAGCTGCTGGACCATTACTTTCTAAAGGACGCGCCACAATATGGGAAACACACTGTGTTTCTGAGCATCAGTAGTTTCGTCCACAGTGAGCCAGATTTTGGATTTCTCAACTCGTCTTTATACAGTCTTTACTGTACTTTGCATGTGGTAAATTGTACCCATTGTCTTTTGTTGGTACCCATGATGGAACATATTTATCCCGAAAAAGACGAAAGTGTTCATTATTTACTAGGTGTTGTGGGATGTTGCACGTGCTCAACGTGAAAATAAAGTCATACAAAAATTGCCAGTACGGAATATTGTTTCTTAAATTCAATACATGACGTTTCTACATTCAAATGTCGTGTGACTCAGCAACCCTATACGCAAAATTTGCAACCAATGTGCGAACCTGTAAATTCCAAACCAGGGAAACGCCAAATATATTTCTTCACATGCGATGCAAAAGGTACACCAGGCTTACGTCCCGTGTTTTCGAAAACACAAAATAAGAATCCGATAAATAACCGAACTAGCGAACTCCTCAATGTCTATCGCATTACTGAACTCTGAATCCACATACGTACATACACCCCCCCGTACAGGTGTCTCTGCGTGTGCAACCGTTTGTCACGCTTTATTTATCAGTTCTAAACCCATGTTGGGATTGAGAAAGTAAATTATATTTATTAATGAAACTGTTCATCCTGTTGAGCATTGCGTACTCAAACAACCCTGTAAAAGAAGAAAATAGCGTAATCGGCCTGTAATTTGACAAAGAGTTCGGATCTCCTTTTTAAAAATATTCATTGAGACAACTTTCAGAGACTTGGGGAAAGCACCTGTTTCAAAACAGGTGTTCATTAAGTGTGTTACTGGTTTAACCGATTCGTACTTGAACTCTTATAATGCGAGCGGGAACACCTTCAGGGCCCGAAGTGGATTTATTTTTAACGTTAACAAAGATTGTATGTATATCATATTGCCAGTAATATGAGCGACATAGGAATGGACAACTATATCTTATGTGGAGCTTGCGAGAAGTGCTGGATGAAGGCCTCTGCTGTATTAGCTAGAGTTGTTCAATGCAATTTTTACTTCATATAATGTAAAGGCACATATGTAGGGTGTTCAATTTGAAAAGATAGCCATGCTACGGATATGTTTTATAAAAATAACGTTAAAATTGAAAGTACCGTCGAAAACATCACGGTTTGCGCGAAGCTGGTTTTTCATTTGGGGAAATTGCTAACCGTGTAAATCGAAATCGGTCTCCTGTAATGCGAGTGTGTCGTGCATGGTTCGAAGATGGCCAGGAACGTCGTAGAAGAGGAACCGGGGCTTCAAGAAGAACGAATGAGCGTCAAGATCGTCGCTTAAGACAACTGGCCTTTAGAGACCGATTTTCCTCCACTCGGGCAATTCGTGACCAATGGTTTGGTGAAGAATGTCGCCATGTAACCCTTAGAACAGTTTATCGCCGAATCCGAAGTTTTGGGTTAACATCATATCGTCCGCAACTTGTGCTTCCTTTGTTTGCGGAACATTATCACCAACGGTTACAATGGTGCAATGAAAGATCTCATTGGAATCTTGAATGGCGTCGTCTTGTGTTTAGTGACGAATCAAGATTTTGTTTAGGCATGCACGACGGTCGTCAGAGAGTCAGAAGAAGACGGGGTAAACGACGGAATCTTCGATTTACCGTTGAGAGGCATGTACACCGCACTGTGGGTGTTCTGGTTTGGGGTGCGATTACTTCTGGCAGCAGGTCTCCCTTGGTGTTCATTCGAGGCAATATGACAGAACAACGGTACATTGCGGAGGTGGTTTCTGCCATACTTACAAGGGCTCAAAGATCCATTATTCCAGCAAGATAATGCACGTCCTTATGTGGCAAGGTTTTCCTTGAACTTCTTTGAACAGGCCCAGATTAATCTTTTGCCCTGACCTCCAAGATCTCCAGATCTTTCTCCCATCGAACATGTATGGGATATAATGGGTAGAAGGTTGCGAAACTTGCAGCGTCCTCTTTTGACTTTGGAGACTTTGAGACATGAGGTACAACTTGCATGGGAGGCAACACCCCAAGACGAGATAAACCACCTTATTCAATCAATGCCACGGCCAATTATTATAAAATTTAGTTCTAGCTGTTGCAATTTCTATGTCACTTAGTATATAAAACTCATTCTGCCTGGTATATTTATATCGTTAATCGGCGAATTAAAATTCGTGAACGATTGCCATTATCGATAGCATCAGACAATCCTCATGATAATGCGAAAGTACGCTCATATGTATGATTTATGAATCCGGCCATCGGTGCAATTTAAATTAGAAGATAGTGGCATCGTCCGTATGCATCTAGCTTCCACATATTAAAGAAAGCCAGCAGCTAACTATTAATCAAAAGAATGATCATATAAAGGATACACGTGGAGTGGAAGCAGGATATGTGGTGTTATGAGCACCTAGCAAATGCATATGTATGTACAATGGAAAATAAGCCATGATAAACGATCATTTATGTATTTCTGACGGAAACTTTGAAACTCGTATCGTAATAGATCGCGAATACACGATATGATAATCTAACGAACGTATTAGAGAGAGTATAATGGTTTCGAATTTATTTACACTTCGTTTAATTCGATTTATGCGTGTAGAATGGATGGATTTAAACTAAATCGTACGCAATTTATGTATGACAACTTGGCACACTATTTGTTAAAACTAAGACATGCAACTAAAAGAAAATGTTTTTGTCTGTAGCACCATTGGTACACTAATGGGGTCACCTCTTAGCCTACCCTGGCATAAATTGCCATGGATCATTTCTTAAACTTAGCCATAATAACCTTACCGTTTCAGCTGGATGTTGTTAGCAAGTTTGTTGATGATCTTTTGTGTTCTTTTCCAGAACATGAATGTAAAACTTTGTTAAATATATTTAACCGAATTGATCCTCATAAACAGTTTACTACGCAGAGAAATATGTATTCAGTCAATCAAATCGTAATTTTAAATGGCGACAAAGATATATTTCTTTAATTTAAAGAAATAACTTTTTTGACATCATTATTTGATTCAAACATATGATCTCTTGAAACAAATAACCTTAAAATATTACTTTTCGTTAAATAAGAAGTAAACTAGAGAAATAATCAATTTAAATTATCTTTTAAAATTACAACTCCTTCAATTTAAAATGTTTAAAATACAAAAACCTGAAATCGATTAAAAACGTGATTTCGCCGCTTGAACTAGACGCATATGAGACTGTTTACATAAATAAGAATGCAAACCTAATCAATAAAGAGAAGGGTCCTTTACACTTTTCCTGTCTTTTCGATTTATTATGGTAAAGAGGTCATTTGATTTATCGTTTGTGCTATAATAAGTAGAGTTGCTCAATTTTCGCCAACAGCCAGTGGCGGGCGTATAAAAGTTTACACAAAATAAGTGGTCAGAAATAAAATAATACGTGCTCAAACACTTCCCGTCTTAAGAGCCTTCCGTGAAATCACAAAGTGAATAATGTCTGTTAAATATCTGCAATATTAGATATGTTTCCATAGTTGTTTCGGCAAACCGAGTGCGGCGTGAGGAAAAAGTGTGTCTATATGCAGAGAACGAACGTTCTACATCTAGTGACGTAATATTTGCGTAAGTAAAATAATCTTTCAAATACCTTAACGATTCTGTTGACGCACCTTCACAAATGTGTCTTAATGTGCCAAAATCAGAATTTTTCTCAAAAACACTTTAAAATTTTTCTAGAACAGAAACATTTTTTGCGTCTTCATAGCTGTGCGTGAACATGTTGCACTACTTGTAGAGATTCTTCTAACGGCACCGCAGGATTTTGTAATTTTTCTATTGCATCTGCTAGCCCGAAGTAATTGTGAATGATTTTTAAATCCATTTTAACCTGACTATCTTGAAATTTCGACTGGCTTTTCTGGATAGCGGCAGCTTCCTTTGTATCGAATTGTAAGACCACGTTCTTAATACTGTCAAAATATTTATGATAATAAAACGCGGCCTGT
This sequence comes from Dynastes tityus, assembly GCA_029618875.2. Taxonomy (NCBI): domain Eukaryota; kingdom Metazoa; phylum Arthropoda; class Insecta; order Coleoptera; family Scarabaeidae; genus Dynastes; species Dynastes tityus. Next base: position 1,518,383 of record JAROYD020000023.1, on the reverse strand, counting down.
AACCATGTTCCCCAACGAGTTAGAATAGATTCTGGTGGCTCTGGTATACGGGGGCACAGTCTGTGAAATACGCGAATACGTTTCGGTGATTTGACAAATACTGCTTTGGTATGCGCTATTAAAGCGTCTACCTCAGGATAACATTTTCTGATACTATCCGCCACAAGATTGAGAGCATGAATTTGACACGTAATGTGTAACAAATTAGCAGAATGCTTTTAAGAGACCGGCCTACAGAAAGCATGTTTGCAGCACTCATCACTCACTAACATCAAGAGTTGGTTTGTTGAAAGTTCAAACTTGTCCAATGTATTTAACACTAACTTTGAAATTACTTCGGCAGTACACCGTTGTATTCGTTCGGAGACTAATAGAATTGAAGGTGCCGATTGATGTTTACGAGCAGATGGCACAAATCTTTATAACGATGCCCGACTTGGTAATTTGCACTCCGAATATTTATTCCAAAAGAAGACATATGCTTCCTTGTTTAGTAAATTAAACGGTAAATTACATGCAATAAAGGTAACACAAATTAAATTTGTCATAGTGTCGTGTACAATTTTTGTACATGTATACACAACAGATCTGGTTGAGACTCGCAGTTATACTGAGGGTTGTAGCGAACCTCCGCTACTGCCCGTTGGTGCCAGCGAACAACTCTACTAATCATACCTTACATGAAATGGATTTACACTGTAAAAATTGAAAATAGTTGTAAGTTCCGTTTATTTTAGGAAGTGGTTTATATAATTCAACATCCTAACACGATGAATTTTAGACCCAACATAGACGGTTTAAGCAATATTTATTCATATTTATTTCTTTTAGATACAAGCAAAAATTTAAACAATAGATAAAGTTTTTATGAATAAATAAGATTTATAAAAATATTCCAGTAGTATGTAATTCCTTCTTAATAATCAGTAGAGTAACCTAAACTTGCGGACTCGCATAGGCGTCGGTATTACGGGTTAATATAAGAATACGAAAAATTCATAAATAAACTAAACCGGTAGAGAAGCAGGCATGTAGTGTCGACCTTGAATATAAATCGTGTTAAACCGCGCTGAGAGAGATTTCGTTTTAGTACCGGTTGAGCTGTTGCAGAGATTAGTCGAACGGTCAAGGTTATGTACTTACGTGTCGCTTTTGAAAATATAGCTGGTGTTTTTTGTGTGTTGTAGTATTATACCAAGTACATAATTAGTGTATCGTTTCATATAGAACTAATATTTACATACCTAAGAAAACAATGCCTCGTAATAGATTTGCTACTAATGTACATAAGTACGTGTCACTTTTTCCCCATTTAAAATATGACGGTAGTGCAGTTTTTTGCTTAATATGCAATGTTCGTTTGGCTGCATTGGACAGAACCGATTGCCAGAGGCATGTCAATGGTATTAAGCATATGAGAAATGCAAGAACTGAAATACCTTATACACTATTCCTCATACATTTATTAATTATGTTTACCTTTTGTAATCTTCCGTTGTCGTTGGTAAGAAAAGCAGCTTTTAAAACGTTTTGGCGACAATACGTTCCAAAGTACCCATTACCCTCACAAACACAATTACAGAATCATTTGCCGCGAATGAAAGAGATGCTAGAAAATGTGTGTAAACATGATTTGTGTTCCAAAAAAATATGGATTACCGTGGATGAGACGACCGATATAAAGAAAAACAGTATTGTGAATGTAATAGCTCGCGTTTTATCTAACGAGAACACAGCATCTCAATATTTGTTAGTTTGCAAGCGTGTTCAACAATGTACCGCGGAAAATATTCAAAAAGTGATAATGAACGCTTTGAAAAATTTAAAATTGCCCAAGATCAAGTTGTGATGATTATGACAGATAGTGCAGCAACGATGTTAAGTGTTGGGCGATCCTTAAAACATATATTTCCTAACTTAATACATATAACCTGCGTGCTGCATGCTTTGCATTTAGTTGGTGAAGTTGTTCGACAACATTACGGAAACGTTGATGGGATGATTGGAAGTACTAAAGCAGTGTTTCGTAAATCTCCTAAACGTTTAAAAGAATTTCGTAAATTTTGTCCAGGTATTCCAGAACCTCCTGAACCAATTTTAACGCGATGGGGTACTTGGTTAACAGCAGCTTCTTACTATTTGATCCATTTTCAACAAATTCAATCAGTTATAATGCGATTTAATCGGAATGAATCCAAAGCAATTAGAGAAAGTCAAACAGAATTTCAAATTCCTCAACTTTTAGAAGATTTAACAACAATATATACCAATTATACAGTATTACTAGATGCCATCAGAAAACTACAATGTACTGAATTGTCATTGCAGGAATCATTAGACATAGTGGAGAGTGTAAAAAATAAATTACACACATTAAATGATACGCCAGGATTATGCGCTAGTTAAAAGTTGGCAGATGTTTTAAGGAAAAATTCCGATTTTAATACTTTAGAGGCCGTTTATAATAAGTGTAAGAATGGTGAACTTTTAAGTGATTTTGAAAAACAGTTTCTACATGCAAATGTAACTTCCTTAGATGTGGAGAGATCGTTTTCCATGTATAAGAATATTTTTTCTTGTCGACGCACAAGGTTTAAAGAAGTAACTGTGGAAACATATGCAATGATGCAAGTTTACAGTAGTTCACATCCTGATGCCTCTAATTTGTTGAATAATTAGCAAGTAAGTTTATTTATGAATTTTTCGTATTCTTATATTAACCCGTAATACCGACGCCTATGCGAGCCCGCAAGTTTTGGTTACTCTAATAATCGGTCATGCATAAAGTAGGTATACGGGCCTATAGTATTCTCGGAAAAATTGTTTATACTAATGTTTGTTTAGCCTGCAATCCAGCCCGGATATTTTGGTTCTCCAGAACAAAACGTGCATGCAGATATAAACATTCATGCAGATGCGTCTACCGTTTTCGGGGTGCATCGTTCTAACTTGACACACATTTGCCGACTCTCTGTTTACGCTTTACGTAAGTTCACCTACGCTTACCAACGAACGGAAAAGAAACGAACTATAAATAGCACCGCCAATAAAATGTTTATGTATTAGGGAAAATGTATTAATGATATATAAACAGTATCGAACTTGGAAATTTGGTTGGAATTGACGGTAGATAAATCTCGTCATAGTAATTAGATTTACTCGATTTTACTCTACTTCTTACCAATTTTCTGCAGCAAAATTGAATATACCTGTAAAAGGAAACCGCCTACCAATAAATACAAACCAATTGTTTCGAACTCCTGGTTTGAAGGGGTTTTTCTTTAAACTTGTAAGCGAGAGTAAATATATTTTATGTATATTCGTACTCAGGTGTATTATTTACATAGTGTCATAAATTTAAAGAAAAATCCCTTCAAACCAGGAGGAGTTCACAGCATTGGTCCTTCGAGTCGGATGAAGAAAGAAGTAGCGTGTTAGGACATCCAGCATCCTCTTCGTGAATTAAAACAACATCGAGCAAACAGGTCAGTCTCCAGTTATTTTACATAACCTAACCCGGCACATTTCATTTTCTATCCTCAAATTCATAGTCTTTCACGTTCATAATGTCAAGCGAAGACTTAAAGACACTGAAATCAAAGCGTTCTGTTACAAGATTTGCCACTTATCTCAGCAAACTCGCAGATGATGTAAATCTTATAGAACTTCAAAACCGTTATAATAATTTTAAAGTATTATTAACGGAATATCATGATATTCAAGCTAAGATTGCTGAAACAGACACATCAGAATTAAACAATGAAGAAATTTCGGAGTTCGAAGATTCTTATTATAGTCTAAGTAGTCAATCCGAGCACATTATTACATCTACAAATACGTCAAATACTTCAGCAACTCACAGTTCAGTAAAGCTTCCCAGCATTGACTTGCCTAGTTTCTCAGGCTCATATGAAAACCGGTTATCATTTCATGATACGTTTGCATCACTCATTCATGAAAATGTAACCCTTTCTAATATTCAAAAATACCACTATTTTAAATCAGCTTTAAAGGGTGAAGCAACAAACATTTTACATTCGTCAGAAATTACCGCTGAAAACTGCAATGAAGCATGGAACACGCTCAAAGATACGAGGGATGATCGTAAAATAAGGTTCCCAAAGCCCTACAGCAGCAATAAGACGTGTTAGGCGAACTCCGACAACATTGGCGTGTGCAGCAGCTCTCCCACTCTATATACGTATCACTCCCGTCTCACTACGCCGCTCAGTGTTTTTTGAACGCGAAAGGGGTTTCACCTATAAACATTCATCGTCAATTAACCAAAGTTTATGGAGAAAAGTGTATAGCTGTTCAACACGTCCGCAAATGGTGTAGAGAATTCACTGGGGGTCGGACAGAAATTGACGATGAAGAGCGGAGTGAAAGACCATCAGTTTCAGAGGAAATCGTTGAAAAGGTCGAGAGCATACTGCATGAAGATCGCAGGGTCACCATTCGTCAACTCGCTCTTCGGATTCCTGAGATTTCTAACACCACAATTGAAAAGATTTTGACTGGCGGCAGAATTTTACGACATGGGGATACAGAAGTTGGAGCACCGTCTGCAAAAATGTTTGGATAGAAATGGCGATTATGTCGAAAAATAGCTTAAGTTTTTACCTTTAAAACGATGTGTTATGTTAAGGAAATAAAGAATACTGTCTATTTTTAAAAAATATGGGAACCTTATTTTACGATCATCCCTCGTAGATACGCTTAGATCGTTTAATCGTTCAAAAACATCCACGCCATTAGTCTACATTTTAACAACTAAAGTAGATACGGTAACACTCAAAGAATGGGAAAATAGTTTAACAGCCGAGGAAATGCCTAGTTTTGATGCCATTATCAAATTTCTTGCTCGCAAGTGCCATACGTTAGAAGCAATTTCAAAGCCAAATCGAAACGATACTTCTCGTTTAGCATGTTGTTGCGGTAATAGATTTCGTAGTTTGTTCTTTAGACCCGTGTGCCAAACTTTATCAAAAACTTGGGCAACATCGAGGAATACAGAAGTATACATCTTTTTTCTATCACGTTTGTCATACGATGTACCTGTTCCATCGTAGAATATTGACTTCTAAATCCAAATTGGTGCCGTGCTATAAGTTCTTTTTTGTCGAAGGCTTTTAAAACTATTGGCAGCAATGAGATGCCTATAAGACGTCACTTCATGTAGTGCTTTTCCTGGTTTCGGGAGCATGATTATCTCGGCTACTTTCCATATGTCTGGGACATGTTTCGGACGGAAGGCAGCGTTGATGAGATTTGTTAGCTTCACCAATTCTTTTCTGTAAAGTTGTTTTAGCACTGAGTCAGTGATCAAATCGTAGCCTAGTGCTTTCTTGGCATTGACGTTTTTCTTAATTTCTGTAGCAATTTCTTTTGGTGTTGTGAGGTTTACGATATTTGATTTGACAATATCCATTGAGTATATTTGCTCTAAGTGGTTTGCAAGTGCTTTTTCTTCATTATTTCGGACCGATTTATTGTCAGTTGTTCTTAAAGACCTTTTAATTTTTCCTGTTGCCACAATTTTGTGCTTCTATCGCCAGTTAGTTCTTGCAAGTAATGTCCAACTAATTTGTTTTAAATTTTATTGATAACTCGCTTTAGTTGCTGTGCTAATCTATTCATGTTTGTTTTATCTATTAGGGCTCTTGTCATCTGCCATTGTCTTCTTGCTTTTTTATTTTCTTTCATTAGTGTTTTAATCTCTTGCAATAAGTAGTTAATATCTACTGTTTTCTTGGTTGTTTCTTAGGTATTTTCCCATGCTGCCTGTTGTATGTTAATGACAAATTGTCCGGCTTCATGATCCAGTTGTTCTGCCGTTTTGAGTGGCACACTGATTTTTATTTTTGCGTCCAGGCTTTCTCTGAAACTATCCCAGTCAGTAATATGGTTAGTTAAAACTGGTTTGTTTTCTTCATTAACTATGGTCTCACTCAAAGTTAAAATAATTGAGGAATGATCTGATGACAGATCAAATCCATCTTCAATTTTCATATTCACCTAATTTGCGGAATGTTGTTTGTAATAAAGAAGTCCAAGAGGCCCGGGACTTTTCTTATGTCTGTAGGCCAGTACGTTGGTCCGCCAGTAGAGACTGTCTCACATCCACAGTCTTTTATTGCTTTTAGAAGTTCAGCACCTTTTGTTGTTTGACCCCCATATTTTGTTTTTTAGCATTAAAATCTCCTTCTAATATAAAGTTGTTGCCAAGTTCTTGGAACATTATGCCGTAGACTTCCTTCTTCAGATTATGCCGAGGTGGAATATAAACTGACAATATTATGATTTCAATATTATGTTTTGTTTTATTATAGTCATATTTTCACCCCTGGAATTACTGCGGTGGATAGTATGACATGCATAATAGCCTTATACAAATAATTTAGTTTTGTGAAGTGTGTTTCTGTCACCAGTAACACATCTATGATTCTAATTGTAAGAAATGCTTGTACTTCTTGCATATGGTTAAGAATGCCATTTGCATTCCATTCTGCTATTACTAGATCTCTACTATCCATCAAAATTATGCATTAGGTAGCCGTCTAGCGCTACTAATAAAATCTATCTTCCGTTTCGAATATTTTAAAAACGTTAAAATATCATTGCTTTGAGAATTTTGTTTTTCTGATGATTTCATTGGTTGAAGTAAAATTCCTTTGGGAATTGACGGTCACTGAACACTGCGGGCTATAAACACTATAATAGATCTCTAGATTAATATTCGTTCATCATGACGATCGAATTACGTAATACGTCGCCACAAACAGCATACCTACACATATCCATTCTATGTCTGCGTACAGGAGGGAGCTTTCCCTGTCGTCGATTCCGTTACTGTACGCAATAGTATCACGTCGTAGAATGAACGTATACGTACCCGTAGTAAACCGTGATTTACATTCTTAACGAGCGTAAGAATGAAATTAAAAATCAATATACATACATAAATATTGGATTGTTACCGATGCATGAAGCGTTCAACTTGTATGCCCACCAGGTAAAATCGTAAAGATTTTAGAAAGAAAAGCGGCTACATATATAGAAGTAGTATATGCGCGTATAAGTACATGGAAAATAAGTTATTATGTAATTATATTTACTACATTTAGTTTGGTGATGGCCAATAACCTACACACAACGCTGTACCTACAAAGGTAGTATGAAAAGTTTCTAGCCTAGCTTAGGAATAACTATTTTTTTTTTCAAAATTTATTTTATTTTAAATGCGGCCATTTTCCCACAATTTCTGCCTTCAACTTGTCAAGTATAATATGGAAATTAATGCAGTGAAGACAAAGTGTATGGTAACAGCCAAAGAACCAACAAGGCGCAAACTTGAACTGGAAAAGTTTTAGAACTAGTTATGACATTTAGCTACTTAGGCTCTGAAATTACAAGCAACGGTAATCACTAGAGCGGGCCAAGAGCGCCACGCGCCAGGTTCGCAATCAGGCTGCCGGGCGCATATATATATGTAAACATAGGTAATTTAAATATGTAATTATTAGGACGAGGACCAAAACCACTGTCTATTACGTCGTGAAGACGCGCAAATATACACCTGCAGTTTGGGTGTTCGTTGATAAATAGGGCGTTGTTCACAGTGGGCCACTACAAAAAAAAAAGTTCATTCATCGACGGCTACGAACTAACAGCGCGCTTATTCATTTACGGATGACGCGCTCTATTCATCAACAAATGACGAGTCTGCAGATGTTACGTTTGCACCACTTCGTGGCATACTAGAAACAAGCGTCGGTGTGCTCGCTTTAGTGATTATGTCTAACGTAACTATTAAAAATAAACGGCCATTACCTACGAAAGTTAATAAATTTCTTAGTGAATTTGTGGATTTACACTACAATGGGAGTACAATTTTCTGTAAAGTTTGTAAAAAGAAACTACTGTGCTGGAGCAAACGTGATTGTGAAAGACATATAAATAGCGCACACCACAGAAATAAAAGAAATGGTGTGTCACAACAACGTCAATTTCAATTAGAATTGCTTTTAACGTTTATGGTATGTGGTCTACCACTTCGTATACTTGATAAAAAAGCATTTCGAAAATTCTGGGGTACATACAATACCGAGTGGATACTACCATCTCGGACAGCGTTACGGAGAGATATTCCACGAATACGTGAGGACATTGAAAATCGAATTAAAGCCGAATTAAAAGATAAACAGCTGTGGCTATGTCTTGATGAGACGACAGATTGCAAAAAATTCTATTTTGAATATAATAGTGCGCGTATTAGATCCTATTAAACCAAATTTTGCAATTCTATTAGCCAGCAGAAGATTAAAACAGTGTACTAGTAAAGCAATTACGGCCGTAGTTCTCGAAACGTTACAAAAATTTCAAGTGTCAACCAGTCAACTGTTGTTGTTCATGAGCGATGGTGCAGCAACAATGTGTAGTGTAGGCCGTTCCCTTAAAGAAAAGTGTGAAGGACTTTTACATGCTACGTGTAAAGTCCATGCTTTACATCTTGTGGCACAAACTATTCGAGAGTGTTACCCGGAGGTGGATGCATTAATAGCAAACGCAAAAGTGTTTCTCAAAAGTCCTAAGAGGACTAGAGCATTCCACAGGTTATGCCCTGGTATTCGAGAACCACCACAGCCCATTCTTACGCGTTGGGGAACGTGGTTAAAAGCCGCTTTTTATTATAATGAACATTTTCAAGAAGTCAAATCCGTTATTTTGCAATTCGTCCCTGCCGAAGCTAGAGCTATTAGGATGAGCCAGAAGGGATTTCTCGATATTTCTGTTGAAACACATCTAAAGAATATTAGCAACAATTACAAAGGGTTAGTAGACGCGATAGAAAATTTGCAAAATTCTGGATTGTCGTTGGTAGAATCAGTGCAAGTCGTGGACGAAGTTAGTACATTGTTACACAGTATAAACGATGCAACAAGTGGACGAGTTTTAGCTAAGTTCGATAGTGTTTTAAAAAAGAATCCGGACTACACGAGATTAAGACAAATGTGCGATGGGGCATCTGCAGATTCCTTGACTAAGTCTAAAGATTATTTTAATTACGCCTGTCTTACTTCGGTAGACGTGGAACGGTCGTTTTCGAAATATAAGAACATTTTTTCGTCTCGGCGAACATCCTTCACCGAGGCAAATGTGGAAACTTATCTGATGGTGCAACTTTTTAAACAAGCCTATCCGCATTATTAAGAAGGATAGAATTTATTTATTATATCTTTATTTACAGTTACATTATTAAGTACAACAGAATAAAAAAAGCGTTCAGTTTCTCAGTTATTTCCTTATTACATCCCATTTACAACGCATACCGTTTTCAATCAAATAAAAATCATAATGAAAATAAAAACACCTCAGCGTGTTCATATATAATTAGCTCTAATTACTAAACATTATTATTGCGTCAGCTTTTATTTTTTTACTGTTGTGTATTAATTTCGAAATATCACATATCTGCTGTGACTCACATATACGCTATTTACAATAAGCGGCCGTTGCGCCTGATTCCGATTCTGTTGGATGGCGCAATTTGGCCCGCTCTAGTAATCACCAACAGGAAGTCAGAAAACAGACAATAAAAGCAGCGCGGATATCAAGCTACCTAAGGGACATTACATGGAGAAACAAGTATTTGAACATCGGCAGCAAGACGAGAATATACAAAACAATAGTGCGACCGGTCATGACATATGCAGCTGAAACTCGATCCGACACCGCTGTCACCAAGTAAATGACGTCGACAGCAGAAACGAAAATCCAAGACATAATGAAATTAGTTAGACAGAGAAGAAAATGCTGGAATAAACATATTAATAGAATGGAAGACACCCGGCTGGTAAAAGTAGCAAGAAACAATAAGCCAATCGGAAGAAGACCACTAGGCAAACCATCTAAACGCTGGAAAGAATGCTGGACGTAAGAAGAGACATAAGGAAAAAGAAAACAGGCAAAACGCCTACCATTATGGGCAACCGTACTGAAAGAAAGAAGAAGAAGTTGTCAAGTAATAATGGGCAGTGTGCTCTCGTTATGGTTTTCCCTTTTTAAAGATAGTCGATTAACACAATTCCAGGACTATCCTAGAAAACAGTCGCCATCACATTCCCGGCCGACGGAACAGTTATTAATCTACGCCCGTAGAGGTATTTGATACTATAAGGTGGTGAAAACTCAGGTTTCTTCAATACACAACCGAACAGTTTGAATGATTTTGGGGAATAATACTACACTTGGCACATCAAACGGCCATTTTGGCACACCATTTCACGTGGTTGATCAACGGCGTCTGTTTTTAATATTCACAATGAAACTAAATACTTACAATTAAATGATCTATGTGATACAATGGAATTGCAACAATACAATAACATCAGAAATATTGATGACAATATACTTGATTTAATTTTTGCAAATTATTGTGGCGAACTCCCTATTTCTCGCGAAGATTTTCCTTTAGTTCCTGAAGATAATTATCATCCTGCTTTAGTGATGAGCATCCAACTCGTTGGTTACAGCAAACCAGATTCATTTCCGTCTGTACAAAATATGCGCTACAATTTTCGAAAAGCAAATTTTGCCCAATTATTTGAAGATCTAGCTCAATGTGATTGGTCATTCATTGAGGATGCATCAACCATTGATCAAGCTGTCGATGAATTTTATAATGTTTTGTACAAGGTAATTAACCGTTCAGTTCCTCTATACAGTCAGAATAGTTCTTCTCATCCTCCGTGGTTTACTACAACGATTCGACAAAACCTAAAGACTAAAACCTTCTATCATAGAAAATGGATACTAACTAAAAGTGAAGTTTTTTACATGAAGTTTAGAGATATCAGGAGATTAGTTAAGCAACAGATTCAAGAAGCTTACAACGCTTACAAGTCAGGAATACAAAACACAATTAAGCAAAATCCGAAAGAGCTGTGCCGGTATAGTAATAGACTAAAGGGCGTTTCACGCATACCAAACACAATCACTGATGGGGATGTGGTATATCAGGATCCACAGGAAATTGTTGACGCCTTTGCTAGAAAATTTTCTTCTGTTTATCTGCCACACTCCGACAGAGTAATCGAAAATGTATTCAGCAACATACCATCTTTTGACGTCAAGCCTGTGAGTGAGACTGACCTGCTAACCATAATGAGTCACCTAGCAAATACGGACACAGCTGGTGATGACCTCATCCCTAGTTTTTAGTGAAGGAAGCACGCATAGTACTTGTCAAACCACTTTGCTTCTTGTCAACATTTCTTTGAGATCTTCTACCTTTCCTAGGCGCTGAAACGAGCAAGAGTTACGCCAGTTCTTAAGAAGGGAAGTAGCACTGATGTGACTAACTATCGTCCTATATCTATTTTATCTAATTTCGCTAAAGTATATGAACAACTTTTATATTTTTCTATATTCAACAATGTACAGCCGTATATATCTGCGAAGCGCAACATGGTTTTATACCTAAAAGATCTACAACAACTAACTTAGCGACAGTTACACAGTTTCTAAGTGACACACTGGATGATGGAGGGCAAGTCGATGTTATATACAGGATTTTTCTAAGGCCTTTGACAGAATTGACCATGATATTATGCTCTTTAAATTAAGTTCTTTTGGCATGTCACCTCGCCTTCGAGGTCTGATGGAGTCCTACTTAAAAAAGCGGTCATGTTATGTTTTCTATAATGGCGTCAGCTCATGTGAATATGCTATTACGTCAGGTGTTCCACAAGGATCCAATTTAGGACCTTTGCTCTTTGTGCTTTTCCTCGACGATCTGCTGGAAGCGTTGACTTGTGATATCCTAGCTTATGCAGATGATGTAAAGGTGTACGCAAGAATTGGTTCCATTAATGATATGGTTATAAAATAGTCTTATGTTAAATGAAGCAAAATGCACGTATGTAACATATACTCGCAAGATAAAAGGCTTGCCTACAACGTACAGTTTAAGCGGTTACCCGCTGATAGTCAACTATCCTTTAAACAGCATGTTTCGCAGACGTGTTCCTCGGCGGCAGCCGTGTTAGGATTCATCATACGATCTTCGAAATACTTCACGAATCAACATCTTCTAAAAACGCTGTATAGAGCATTTGTCTCAAGTCGGCTAGAGTATGCTTCCATTGTATGGTATCCTTACTATCAATCCTACGAGGATTCTATTGAGAGAGTACAGCGAAGGTTTCTGAAATTCCTATCTTTTAGGATCGACGGTATATATCCGGTCATGGGTATAGACTATGCCACATTGTTGGAACGACATGCGGTCCGGAGTATTTCGGAAAGAAGGCAAATTTGCAGTGCGCGGTTTCTCTACAAACTTATTGACAATCAAATCGATTGCGCATATCTGCTGTCAAAAATAAATTTGAACGTTCCTCGTTTGTCTTCGCGCAGTGTTCAATCGTTTCGGCCTTTAGCTGCAAGAACTAATGTGCTGCTGAAATCGCCAGTTCAAAACATGTGTGTGAATGCAAATAAATATTATGCAGATATTTTTGTCGGTGACGCGATGCATTAATCGGTGGAGTATATATATATATATATATATATTTTTTTTCTATTATTTTTCAGTTATCTTTTATTAAGTATTATATTTTATTTTTCTCTTTGTATTATGTGCACATGTATTCGTATTATTATTTCGTTCTGTAATTGGGGTCTCCTGTTGGGCGAATAAAGTTTATTATTATTATATACCGACTAGTGTTGAGTTCGGATCCCCTCCACAAATATACGCCCGTTATCGAAAAAAATCAATGAAACCATTTTCCAAAGAAACGATTCAACTTCGATTGTTAGGATCTCGAAGAACCTCAACACAAGAACTCGTCCATGAATACGAATCTCATAAGGATAGCTCGCGTGACGAATTGGAACAAGTTTTGGTTCTAATAGAGGTTCCGCTCTGTTATAATTTTTAGCTTTATTTGAACATCTCGCACTAAAAACAGCTTTACTTACGATACTACACGAAATAAAAAAAAACAAGTTTTGTCCAACTTTTAGTATCAAATACCCTTATGTGCGACGCCAAAACTCTGACTTATTTCGTTTAAACTGCTTCAACAGGGCTTCATTCGAAAGTATTTTTGGTCCTGAGTAAGCAAGCGTGGCACCCAACGCGCGGTTAGGTCTTTCATGCCCAAATCTTCAGCCAATATATAATAAACACTTTGTGAACTTTTCCGATATTATTGGTAGTTTTTGGCCGTCCCGAACGTACATCGTCAATCAAACTGGTACGATCACGATTGAATTCACCCCGAAATTTCACTGTGGTAAATGAGGGTGCAAAGTCCCTGAAAACAGCGTCCATCTCGTAGGGGTATTGCCTTTCAAATGTAAGAATTTAATGACCGCTCGATATTCGATTTTTTTCATTTTCACAGAAACATTAACATCGGCTGACACAAAGGACCGTTAAGCAACAATTGAGAGTCGAACATGTTTTTGACGAATAACGCTATCTTCATGTTGTTGCTTGAAACTTTTCAGACTACCCTTGTATTCAGAGGCTATTTATTTTTCGATTTCTGCACTGTTTTAAAGTTTATAACTAGATTATTTTGCCATATAACTTTAGGGGTGTATCGAATCTTTCTTCAGTATTGATCACCAGCGATTTCTAAAAGAAAGATCTAAAGGCTAAATATATTGGATCGAGAACAGCTTCTATCGTAAATGTCGGGCACGTCAAATTATTTTAGCTGAACTAATCTTAATAATGCAGTTGCTGTTCTCAGTGAAACATCATGTATTTCGATCCCATTTTGATGGTTTACGTCTTGGTTCTTTAACCTCCTCAAGTGAATTAGAAACGTGAAACCGATTTGATGGAAATTGCCGCCCTACATGCATGTACATAGATACATACATCGCTTTTTGATCATCTTAGTCGCGCCCATGTAAGAAACCGGATATTTAGTTTTAAATGCTCGTTCGTCTGCATCTATTTCCTTCATGTACTTACAAGCTGTTCCAAATTCATCGGGCTGTATTTAATATCGAAATAGTTTAGTGGCGAAATTCAGATATCTAGGAGTAATATTAGTAAATGATGGGGAAAGAGAAATGGAAATCAAAGAGAAAATAATGATTACAAATAAAATTTTCTATGCGAATAAGAAGCTATTAAAGAGTAATTTCCTTGGGAAAAAAGGGAAAATGAATATATATGAAACAATAATTCGACCATCGCTAATGTATGTTGCTGAAACACTTACTATAACAAAAAAACAGGAAGAAGACCTAAGAATATTAGAAAGGAAAATTCTAAGGACAATATTGGGACCGATAAGAGTGGGCGAGAATGAATACCGATAAAGAATGAACCATGAAATACTACAGGAAATAGGCGAAGATGTGATAAGGAAAATAAAATAGCAAAGAGTAAAATGGCTGGGGCACATATGGAGATCAGGACCAGGGACAGTACTATATTCTATATTAGAGTGGGAGCCAGGAGGAAGGAGAAGACGAGGAAGACCAAGATCGAAATGGTTACAGGAAGCGAAGGAAGACCTCAATAGGGCTGGAATTAACAACTGGCGAGAAAAGACAGGGGACAGACAGCTGTGGAGAACCATAAGCAGAAGGATATAATATTTGGAAAGGGGACTGATCTACCCCGATAAACAGATATAGAGAGCCGAATATATATATAATAGTTTAGTCTATTTGCTTGAAATATTGCTCAAGGTAAATTGGTCTAAGTGCGACATACATAGTCCATAGAGAGGTCACTTTAACGCGTGTAAGAGTACCAATACTACCTACACTGGCAGAAACAATTACTTAGGCCAAAAGTGCCCAGTTTTAAATCACGATAATTACTGCTTAAACTATCCATACTGCTTAGTCGGCAAGAACTGTCATAACTAGAGCTTGTTAAAAAGGTGGTACCGGATGCCAGAGCGGCTTGTAAATTGTTTATGCAATTTAATGCGTCTCGTGCAGATAAGTGACTGTTTTCTAATTGTTCAATAGCTTGTGCAACTTCAGAATAGTTCATGGAAATTTCATTTATTTGTTGTTGAACGTCCGAATTGGAAAAAAAGTTGCTGACTGTCTCGAACTGCTGCAGAATCATTTGAATCAAGTTCCAAGATGTTTCTGACACTAAGATACTGCCCCATCGCGTTATTACAGGCTGAGGTGGTGGTAGTAATTTCGGACACAATTGTTTGAATACACGGATGTGTTTGGGAGATTTGATGAACACTTTTTTGGTAGATGCTATTAACTTATTCACCATCGGATACTTCTTTCGAATAGTTTCTGCTACGAGGTGACATGCGTGTATGAGGCATGTTACGTGAAGAAGATTCGGAGAGCATATTCAACATCCTACCAACTCTCAGCATTGTTGTGGTTCCGTCAGTAACGAACATTGTGACTTGGGTTCCTGTGATACAAAATTCCCTCAACGAATCTTTTATTATCTTGACAACGGTTTCTGCATTAGTTTTCTGAATCCTTTTACTGGGTAACAACAATGAAGCTAGTGGACCATCACGTTTTAAGGACGAGCTACAACATGAATGACGCTGTGTTTCTGAGCATCAGTTGTTTCATCCACACATAGGCAGATTTTCTTATTTCTCAACTTGTCTTTTATACATTCCTTTGCTGTACCTTGGCACACGTGGCAAATTGTATCGTAATTGCATAGATGTTGGCAGCTTCCATGAGGGAACGTACTTAGCCCAAAAAAGACGAAAGTGTTCATTAGATACTAGATGTGGGATGTTGCACACACTTAACATAAAAATAAAATCATATAAAAATTGCCAGTATGGAATGCTGTTTCTTAAATTCAATACATGACGTTTACTTTTACAATGTTTTCTACATTCAAATTTATCGCGACTTAACAATCCGCTATTGCATATTGTGCAATAAATATGCGGACTTCTATATTCTAATCCAGGTAAATGCCTGAGATATTTATTCACATTCGAAGGGAACGTTACACCCTTTGGGTGTCCTATCTCCGCGTACTTATTTGGCGTGCAGCGTGCAACGCACTGTCGTTTTGAACTCTCTCGCGGTACTGTCGAGATCGACTACGAGTTGAAAATTACTCCTACCCACGCCGCTACCGCTACGCTACTGCCATCCGGTACCACCTTTTTAACAAACTCTAATAATCATACAACAATTACCTTGAAAGAGTTCTATACCTCATAAAAACTTGAAATCAATTGGTCTACCAATAACAAAGATACAGGGGTGTCAAGTTGTAAAGTGAGACACACTGTATATATAACATCTAGGTATTAAGAAGAACGAATGTCACATAGTCCTTGTGTCGTAGTAGTTAACGCTCCTACCCAGCAAGCAGGGGATGCGACGTTTGATTCCTCGCCGTGGACATATTTCTATTTTCATTAATCGATTATGTCGGAAATTCCAAGGAAAATTGTAGAGATCATCATTTTAAATTTGGGAAAATTGCTAAATTTAGTTTTAACAAACAATTAAACAAAAGACTTGTATTTCCTTCCAAGAATGCTACGTCGGAAAAAGGGAAATTTATGTTTCTTTACCTTTCTTTTTATGATTCTTTTGCTTGCTAAGATGTACCACCGATAACTCTATACATGGATCTTAACATACATACATATGTGTTATTAATATGATGTGACATGACAATGAAGGTAATTATAAATTCAAAGTTGGTATTCATTGGGTTTAGAATCACAAATAACATGCCAATCGAATTACACAAACTAATCATGTATCTAGAAATAAATTTTTCCCACATAATAAACAGCACGTTTGAGGTATAGCAAAACACATACCGTGTGCGCAAGTCCGAGAGTTCCGGCTTGTTTGTTAAACAGAGAGCTGAGTTTGCTATTGCGTATTTCAGAAGTATTGAGTAGTTGTCTATTTAATAGCGTATGCAGTGTGGCCAAAAATTCTGTAAACGACTAAATATTCTAAGAATTAATAAGTGAAAATTCTTAAAATTTTGTATACAATTGTACACGCAGTGAAAGGTTTATTTGTGTCAAGACTGTCCGCCTCAATTCAAGACAATTACTGAAGCAACACTGAAATATTTTCTGGCGCCATCTAGTGCCAAGAGATATAGTGATGCCGTCCTAGAAAGTAGCGACAGAAACCTGAAAACAGATGCCATACTTACCCACACAATGAAAAATATTCTTCTATCTAGGAGAATTTACGTTACATTAATTGTAGACTTATCGACCTTGTACCTTCATTTATTTTTGAAATCCGAGGCCAATCTGATTTTTTTTTTATATATATAGAAACGGGGTCAGCTTTATAATTCTTGAGAAAGATGTTTTTTCCAAATCCTTGGATCTAAAAAACAAATGAAGGTGTGATCTTTCAGAAAGATATTTAAATAAAAACTCGCGAGAATACTAAAACTAATTTTGTATTTCAATAAATCCATTAACCTTATTAACTGTAACAAATAGAAATACATTGTTGTCTTTTTTGGTAGATTAATATTTCTTTATTCTACTTTTTTCCAAATACAATTGATTGATACTCCTATCAGATTGGAATAGTATCCAACGAGTACATCCTCTCTGTTCCTTGGATTTTCTAAATATCGATAACAATTTTTTTTATTGCAGATTGATTAAAAGACTGCAAATTCGTTTTGGTTAAACCCCTCACAGTTATTTTCGACTTGTGTTCTTCAACTTTGGGAGTAACTATATTAATTATCTTTATTATACTCTTTAAGCACGTTTTCATCACGGATGTTGACTTCGTTTTTTTTTCAATTTCCTTTCGACTAAACTTCTCCTCTCTCCATCAGTTTTTTTTATTCTGTTGCATGGTTGAAGAATTTCGCGCGATCTCGACCCGAAGCATCGGTTACCATACTTTGCCTGGCTCTATTTCATGCTCGCGCAACTTCTAATTTGTTCTACGAGACGTTATAGGTAATCGTTTTCGCATTCCTATATATTCTTTCGTTTCGTGCAATTAGATACGATTAATCATAAGAGATTCTACGTCAATTAAAGCGATTGAGAAATGCACTGATGCTTTTTACTATAAATAAAATTATAATATTAAATAGTTTTATTATAAATTTTTAACTAGCAAGGGCATTTGTCATTCTTTTTACTACCTCAGCTCGAAAGGGCTAATATTTAGAAATCTTTTATGTAAGACTACAAACAGTCCCTTATATGTTTGCAATTAAGATACGTTTGCATTTTTCGGAAATTCCTTTTGGTTTTCGCAGTTCACAATGGAGTAAATTTAAAATTACAATTTGTAATTTTTCTGCATGTAGATGTAGTTCTTGTACAGAAATGGAAAATTACTTACTTGTCGAAGAGGTAACATTGGCTGCCACAATCCGACTGATATAAAAAGAAGAGTGAAGACTTGGTGGGAGCACCGTCAATCCTGAGCTTGCAAGAGATTGCCAACTTTGTAAGCCGATCTGGACGAAATCCTACATCTGTTATCTGTAATGATAACGATAACGATAAGGATGGTAAGGATAATGGTAATGATAATGATAACGATAACGATAACGATAGCGATAGCGATAACAACAATGACAACGATAACGATAACGATAACGATAACGTAACGATAACGATAACGATGGTAAGGATAATGGTAATGATAATAATGATAATGATAATGATAGCGACAACGACAACGATAGCGATGGTAAGGATAATGGTAATGATGATGATAATGATAACGATAACGATAATGATAACGATAACGTAACGATAACGATAACGATAATGATAACGATGGTAAGGATAACGGTAAGGATAATGGTAATGATGATAATGATAATGATAACGATAACGACAGCGATAACGATAACGATAACGGTAACGATAGCGATGGTAAGGATAATGGTAATGACGATGATAATTATAACGATAACGATAACGATATCGGTAACGATAACGGTAACGATAACGGTAACTATAACGATAACGGTAACGATAACGATAATGATAACGATAACGATAACGATGGTAAGGATAACGGTAAGGATAATGGTAATGATAATAATGATAATGATAACGATAACGACAGCGATAACGATAACGATAATGATGGTAAGGATAATGGTAATGGTAATGATAACGACAACTGTAACGGTAACGGTAACGCTTCTAAGGATAATGGTAATGATAATGATAACGATAACGATAACGATTACGATAACGACTACAATAACGATAAAGGTAACGATAACGATTGTAAGGATAATGGTAATGATAATGATAACGATAATAATAACGATAACGATAACGATAACAATAACAATAACGATAACGACAACGATAACGATAACGACAACGATAACGATTACGATAACGACAACGATTACGAATACGGCAACGATAACGATAACGGTAACGATAACGAAGGTAAGGATGATGGTAATGATAATGATAAGGGTAATGATAATGATAATGGTAACGATAACAATAACGATTACGATTACGATAACGGTAACGATAACGATAACGATGGTAAGGATAATGGTAATGATAATGATAACGGTAACGATAACGATAACGACAAGGACAACGACAACGATAACGGTAACGATAACGATAACGGTAACGATAACGGTAACGATAACGATGGTAAGGATAATGCTAATGATAACGATAACGACAACGACAACGTTAACGACAGCGACAACGACATATCATAAATAGGTGTTATTCTAAGATGTATTACTACATTATTAAATTTAATTCTTATTTTTGTTCGATTAATTAAAGAATTTACAGATATCTAAGCTATTAGCCTATTTAATCACGGATTAAACGTAGATATCGCTACGTAATTATAATCACAGTTTCCTCGATTATTTAACGATGAGATCCGCATCGTACAGAGTTCTGCATTCCATTAATCAAAATATCAACTTACATACATAGTATTATGTACGCATTATTGTGGAAAATAGGTTAACTATAAGCACTATTTCTATTGCATTCTTCAATAATAATCTTCCTCTCGTATCCGGACGAATGTGTAACAAACAAGATGACATGACGAATATTTACGATCAATACGCGAGCTTTTTAACTAAAAGGAGGACGAGCGTAGATAAATAAGTTGTGAAATACAAACTAAAAAAAAATCTTTTAAATAACTGTAACCTCTTATCCAATCGCATTATAAATATGTAAGAAATGTATTTAAAGAGAGAGAGAGAGATATGAGCATTGACAGGAAATAATAACACTGTGCTAGTTGCAAAATGCAATAAGCTGGGAACCCGGGGGGTGAACCTAATTCGAGTATGCTGAATCCAATGGTGCCAACCGTTTTTAAAAGTTAGCTCGCGTTTTCGAGCAACTTCAATTTAGAAATTTTAGGCCCAAAGAATCTTCTGGAATATTCTGGCATTTTCTGGAAAACCTGATCAATGGCCGAAGAGCTTTCTGGAGGCTTTGAGAACCTTCCATGGACCGTTCATGGACCATTCGTGAACCTTCTAGAAACTTCCATCCCTGCCACTACCATTTGGTCAAATGGGTATATAAGGGGCGTTATTAACCGCTGAGAGCTCAGATGCGAACAGTGGAACCATAAAGTCCGCTCGATGACCACGGAGAATAGTTCTCTGTGGCGATTTAGTCGTGCTCTCCGTCGGGAGCAACATAAGAGTTCTAATCGACCCATACATGGGCTGCGTAGCCTGGTGTATACGGAGCAGTCCAAAGCTGAAGCGCATACGGACCATTTAGAAGAGGTTTTCCGGGAGCCTCTTGATGACGACGATAATGAAGATCTGGAACGGGAAGTTGTAGACTCCATCAGAAACCTAAAAAATGCTGAAGCTGAGGACTTGGAACCAACTAGTGTAGAAGAAATTCAAAGTTACGTAAAACGAATAAAGAATGGCAAGGCACCGGGCCCGAATGGTACCACAAATTTGATGATGAATCATCTTTCGATGAGAGCAATAATTGTTTTTACTGCAATAATTAATGCCATTTTAACCACGGCACATTTTCCGCGGCCTTGGAAACACGCTAACGTTGTGGTTTTTCCTAAACCCGAGAAGGATGTTCTATTTACGCAAAATTATCGGCCCACAAGCCTTCTCTCCAGCCTCTCTAAGATCGCAGAGTCGGCTAAGGAACAACACCACAGACTTGGATCCCATACCACCGGAACAATTAGGCTTTAGAGCGACAGCTAGACTGTCCATAGAGTTCCAATTACTTATAGTTACCGACTACATCAGAGATGCCCTGGAAGGAAGAGAGACTGTTCAAGCAGTCTTTTTAGACATGCAAAAGGCCTTCGATTCAATCTGGCATGAAGGCCTTGTTTTCAAGCTTATTCGTTTGGAAATAAACCCAAGATTGGTCGTGTTGATTAGGAATTATCTGCGGAATAAGACCTTCTCTGTGAAAGTAGGTAGTGTCAAGTTTTCTTCAAGACCAGTATACGCTGGGGTTCCCTAGGGTTCGGTATTGGCCCCTGAACTGTTTATCTTACATACTTACGACATCCCCAGGGAACAAGCAGTACAATTAGCGATGTACGCGGATGACACCTTTATCTACTCTTCATCAAGAGATGAACGCATACTTACCAGCTTACAAGGCGTCTGCAGGGCGCGCTTGACTGACTTCTGGAGTGGCTTGATCGTTGGAAGCTGAAAGTTATTCACAATAAGTGCGTAAAGGGACATTTAACTTACAAGTTTCATGAGGCCCCGAGTAACGTTGCTGTAGAGCGCTTTCTTCTCCCATGGTCCACCTCGGTGAAGTATCTTGGTCTCATCCTGGATAAGAGGCTAACATGAAGCGGACATATTGCTAGCATTTGAGGGAAGTTTTATTCGGCCAAGAGCTTGCTGGTCCCACTGTTGAGGACAAAAAGCGAGCTTGATGTTAGAGCTAAATTGCTAATATATACATCCACCCTCAGGTCCATATTAATTTATACTGCAATTGCCTGGTCAACAGTGGCACCGGGAAAAATTAAAATGCTGGATACAGACCAAAACAAAATACTGCGATCTATAGTTCAAGCTCGGTATTATGTCCGCAATGACCGCATACGAGAGCATCTGCAGATGCCACCAATCGGGACGTTTCTGAGGGGACTATGGGAGAAGGCACGGGAGAGGGCGTCAGCCTCCAATCATCCCCTGGTTCGGAACATCGTGGAGCCCCAGGACAGCCCGCCGCCCCGCGTGTGAGTGTGCAAGACAGAGTGCAGCCGGTGGATGACGATCGAGTATCTCCGTGAGGACGTATCGCGTTCGTAAGTTCCGTAGTAAAGTGAACCGCTAGAATATATGGACAGTGTTACAACGTTTGCCCGCTATGAAAGTATAAGGTGTCGAGCGCGCGAAGCGAATCAAGGACGCTCCAGCACAAGCGACAACACTGTTCAATGCGACTATAAATGAATCCATACGTACCCTAGTATAAGACAAGAGAACCACCTGGAGGACGCATCAATATACATCCAAACCAGAAAGTACTTAGATGACAAGGGGAACAAGAGACTAAAGTCTAGCCCTAGGAATGAATGATGATGTCGATGAGAGCTCAGTCTGTTTTCAGAAGTCAAAGTGTTAACATCTAAATATTAAACCAAATAATCCAAACCGAAGTGAATAGTGAAAAGTTTGCGATTGTTCATTGCATTGGCTTGTAAAATCAATTAATTCGAAATATCAAAAATGGATAAATGTTCTAAATTGAATACCTTCTGTTAGGTGTGTGGATAATAGTGCTGAAACCGCTAATTTGTATCAACGATATTTCTCACAAAATGTTTTTACTGATGTGTATTGGACGCCGTCTATTGTTTGTACAAGATGAGCTTTGAATTTGAATAAATGGACAAAAACCGGAGCCGCTATGCCATTTGATGTTCCGGTGATTTGGATAGATCCAAGAGAACATGATCCAGCTGAATGTTATGCGTGCGTGAATTATGAAGAGAAGAAAAAGTGGTTCTTTGAAATACATTCCAACAACAGATACCCAATTGCTGCTGTCGCATTCAAATACAATTCCTGCTCCAACAAGACCAATTTCAACAGAACAATCTGAGCCATCAGCATTAGAAACCATGAAAACCGAAGAATGTAATTAAAAATTAATTTTTTGTATTCCCAGGTAGAAGAATTCGCCGAACAACCATCAAACGAATCCGATGAGCGTGGCGAGCGTTTTCATCAAGTGACGGCGAGGCTCGAACATTGGTACAGTGGCAAAAAGCTACATGCTCTTTTGGAATTATTGAAATTTATAAGAAGAAGATGATGATGCAGAAGAAAATGAAAAAGATCATGGGGTCTTTGGGCCTAAAATTTTTAAATTGAAATTGCTCGAAAACGCAAGCTATCTTTTAAAAACGGTTAGCACCATTGGATTCAGCATACTTGAATTAGGTTCACCCCTCGGGTGCTCAGCTTGTTCCCTAAAAAAGTCTCCAATTCGAGCACAGTGTAATTTACGAGTGGGTCCAGAAAATTGATAGAACTAGCTGCGTTGTTGATGAAAAATACTTCAAACAAAGATAGTATTAAAGATACTGGAAGAGGTGGACTTTCTACTTTCAACCCCTTAAACTCTAACAACTTCTTTAGAATTCGAAAACATCCCTTGAAACACCACATTCTAAAGGATCTCTTACGATGACTTCAACAGAAAAGAAGAATTTTGAATTTCGCTTGATAAATAATAAAGTTATCGTCCACATTTTTGTTTAAAATTTCTTGTTCTACTATTATTTGTGTTCGTTATGTACCTACACAGATTATTGCATTTTATTCCTTTTCGCACTTTCTGTGTTTACATTGTACGATAGGCTACATCATCTGGACAGTATTTTACGATCACTTTAACAGCAAGAAAGCGAAGCACAATACGTAACGTCTATCACTTCGCTTTTTTGCAGCATATGACAAAGAGAATAGGTTTCTATATAATTGGCGGTCGGCCGCGTTTGTCGTGAAACCGCATACAGTAGCAGATCAATTAGAAAAGTGCGATCCGGTGAATAGGAATTTAGAAAGAGAACAAGGTAAATGTTTAACAATAATTATAGCGACGTTATATTCTCCTCGAAAGTTATAGAGTTCTGATGAAGACGCGAGTACGCTAACGTGATTAACTGAACTATGCGAGGTACTACTATGTTTTACTTTTAGCTTTCTTTCGATATACAGGGCGTTCACCAATTTGTATGTAAAGGTGATATATCTGATGCGTACGAAAGATAGATTTGACATTCGGTTAGCTTCAACTGTTCATAAAAACAGCATTTAACACCGCGCAGTAGCGTAGAGTCGACCAGGCCTCGCGTTCCACTAGAGTTATTCTGCTAATAGAGGTGTTTGCTGCCGCAAATAATTTCGCTCATCTTTTAAATAAAAATTAAATAACACGTGCTCAAACACTTACCATTTTAAGAGTCCTTTGTGAAATCACAAAGTGAATAATGTCTGTTAAATATCTGCAACAGTAGATATGTTTCAACTGTTGTTTCGGCAAAACTAGTACGGCATGAGGAAAAAATGCGTTTATATGCAGAGAACGAACTTTCTACATCTAGTGACGTAATATTTGCGCAAGTAAAATAATCTTTCAAATAACTTAACGATTCTGTTGACGCACCTTCACAAATGTGTCTTAATGTGCCAAAATCAGAATTTTTCTCAAAAACACTTTCAAATTTTTCTAGAACAGAAACATTTTTTGCATCTTCAATCGCGCTTAGCTGTGCGTGAACGTGTTGCACTATTTGTAGAGATTCTTCTAACGGCACCGCAGGATTTTGTAATTTTTCTATTGCATCTGCTAGCCCGAAGTAATTGTGGTGAATGATTTTTAAATCCATTTTAACCTGACTATCTTGAAATTTCGACATTTTCTGATACTATCCGCCACAAGATTGAGAGCACCGGCCTACAGAAAGCGTGTTTGCAGCACCATCACTCATTAACATCAAGAGTTGGTTTGTTGAAAGTTCAAACTTGTCCAATGTATTTAACACTAACTTTGAAATTACTTCGGCAGTACACTGTTGTATTCGTTTGAAGACTAATAGAATTGAAGATGCCGATTGATGAGGTTCCAATTTGCGTGCCATTACATTAAGAACAGAATGTTTCTTCCGATCTGTTGTTTCGTCGACACATAACCACAATTTTCGATCTTTCAACTCCGATTTTATTTTTTGTTCAATATGTTCGCGCGCAGATGGCACAATTCTTCGTAACGATGTTCGACTTGGTAATTTGCACTCCGAATAGTTATTCCAAAAGCAGATAAATGGTTCCTTGTCTAGTAAATTAAACGGTATATTACATGCGATAAACGTAACGCATAAATTAAATATAAATTTTTCATTGTCTCGTGCGCAATTTCTTTTTGAGACATGCTTTTCACTATTTACGCGTCGTAAACAATGTTGTCTGGACCAACACATTAACGGGATTTTACAGATTACACATTTAATTTTAGCACCTTCATATATTAAGTCTGGAATTTCTGCAATAAATTTTCGAAGTTTGTCCGACCGCGGTCGTTTTGCTGACGAAATCATAATTTTTCTAGGACAGATAAACAATTGCGCAAATGACCGGCAGCGAAAATGTCCATACTGCTCCGCAGACGAAGTAATACTACCGTTCCTCTCGGTCCGAACTGATTCTACGCCGATGCGCGGTACCGCTCGTGGCCAACGTTATACATTAGTTCAAGTAAGTCTATATCTGGACATGTTGCACATATGTACATATGTATATACCTTTATCACAAGATACAACATCCATTGGCACTTATTTTAACGTCTTTAGGGACATTCAATTTCTTTAACGGATATTACTTACATAAGCACTTAAATATATTTTACATCTCCATGTAATTATTAGTTAACTAGATGTATCGAGAGAATTTACAGTTTCATGGATTTACTTGGTTCATTCTACATTAATATCCTGTTTTCTCTATTTTTTTTTTTTTACTAAATTGCACCAAGGAATCTAATCACGCTTCGATCGTTTAAAGATTTAATCCGAGAACATCTGCTAATTTGTATACCTCACGTAGAGTCAAGCCATATGCATTACGTATATATGGGTACACCACGAAGCTAACATTCGTGAACGAATATACTAAAACAAAGCAAACTTAACCTTACCGATTACATAAAAAATAGCGCAAAGTCATAGTCGATAGAAACCAGTTTAATGGTCGTAAAAGTTTCCAGTCTAACACAGACATTCAGTTTTATTTCTCAAAATAGTCTCTTTATAAGTGTATACAATTCATTCGATGAAAACCTCTGCCCTCCGAGCGAAACTTTCAGCCTAGGAAACAGAAAACGCCGCTGCGGGCCAGATCTGATGCATAAGACCATGTTTAATGCGCGACTTAAAACAAATGTAGTAGTAGGTCTTAGTAATATCTAGAGCCCGGTAACTGGAGAGCAATCGCAGCGGCGGTGTGACTGTATTTAGGTGGACGGGGAGGGCTGGTCGATTATGATACGACACGATAAATCATCATCACTCAGTTCAGCTTAGCATTGGATAGCGGATAGGACGTGTTGATTTTATTGATATAGATGTAGTTATTAATTGTAGCTATTATTTAGTGACTTTCCCGATTTGTTTTACAACGGGAGTAAGATAGTTTGTAAAGTGTGCAAAATACATTTGATGTCCAATAGGAAGTGGAACTGTACATTCCGCACAGCATAGAAAATAAAAATTGGGCATGCCACCGAGAAGTGCATTTTTTTTAATGTAATTCTTATGTTGATAAACTGTAAATTGCCACTAGGCTTACCCGATAAACAACCGTTTAAGGACTTTTGGTATAAATACAATCCCGAGTTGCGGTTGTCAATGGAGAAAACGGCATGTAAGCATGTTGCATTTGTACGCGATGACGTGGAAAAGAAAATGAAACGCATATTGAAAAAATAGTTTCTTTGGTTATGTGTTGACGAGGCAACAGACTGTAAAAAAAATTCAATTGTAAATATTATGCTACGCATACTAGACACTAGTAAACCTACATTACCACTGTTACTAGCTAGCCGAAGACTACAAGAGTGTACTGCTGCAGCAATTACGAAAGTTGTACTTAATACGTTGGAAAAATTTCAAATTTCAAAAGATAAAGTGTTGATGTTTATGAGCGATGGCGCAATGATAATGCGTTCGGTAGGCCGTTCTCTTCTTGAACATGGTTGCAAGCGTTTACATGTTACGTGTAAAGTGCATGCTTTACATCTTGTGGCAAAAATCATTCGACAATGCTCTCCCGAGGTAGATGCATTAATAGCAAGCACAAAAAAAGTATTTTTGAAATTTCCCTAACGCCTACGATCATTTCACACAGAGTGTCCTAGTATTCATCAACCACCGGGGCCAATTCTTACACGTTGGGGAACATGGCTGCAGGCAGCTTTTTATTATGCTGAACATTTCAAAATAGTAAAAGCTGTTGTTGCACAATTCAATCCTGCCGAAGCTGCAGCTATTAAGGAGAGCCAGTCGAAATTTCAAGATATTTCCGTTGAAACAGATTTAAACAATATTCGTAGCTACTATAAAGGATTAGCTGACGCAATAGACCAATTACAAATTAGATCGTTATCATTATTGGAGTCTCTGCAAATTATGGACGGAGTGCATACACAGTTACTAACTATACATGACGCAAAATATAATCGCGTTTTAGAAAAGTTCGAGAGTGTGCTACAGAAAGATCCCGATTTTAGCACACTAAAACAAATTTGTGATGGTGTATCGAATAATCCACTGACTAAGTACAAAGAGTATTTTAATCATGCATGTATAACATCGGTAGATGTTGAACGCTCTTTTCAAAATATAAACTCATTTTCTCACCACGGCGAACATCGCTCACCGAGACAACTGTGGAAACATCTAATGGTGTCAACTTTTTGCCACTCTTATCCATATGATGTTAATACTGATAATTAACGCTGGCCACGAGCGGTACCGCACATCGGCGTAGAATCAGTTCGGACCGAGAGGAACGGTAGTATTACTTCGTCTGCGGAGCAGTACGGATATTTTCGCTGCCGGTCATTTGCGCAATTGTTTATCTGTCCTGAAAAATTATGATTTCGTCAGCAAAACGACCGCGGTCGGGCAAACTTCGAAAATTTATTGCAGAAATTCCAGACTTGATATATGAAGGTGCTAAAATTAAATGTGTAATCTGTAAAATCCCGTTAATGTGTTGGTCAGACAACATTGTCTACGACACGTAAATAGTGAAAGCATGTCTCAAAAAGAAATTGCGCACGAGACAATGAAAAATTTATATTTAATTTATGCATTACGTTTATCGCATGTAATATACCGTTTAATTTACTAGACAAGGAACCATTTATCTGCTTTTGGAATAACTATTCGGAGTGCAAATTACCAAGTCGAACATCGTTACGAAGAATTGTGCCATCTGCGCGTGAACATATTGAACAAAAATAAAATCGGAGTTGAAAGATCAAAAACTGTGGTTATGTGTCGACGAAACAACCGATCGGAAGAAACATTCTGTTCTTAATGTATTGGCACGCAAATTGGAACCTCATCAATCGGCACCTTCAATTCTATTAGTCTCCAAACGAATACAACAGTGTACTGCCGAAGTAATTTCAAAATTAGTGTTAAATACATTGGACAAGTTTGAACTTTCAACAAACCAACTCTTGATGTTAGTGAGTGATGGTCCTGCAAACATGCTTTCTGTAGGCCGGTCTCTTAAAAAGCATTCTGCTAATTTGTTACACATTACGTGTAAAATTCGTGCTCTCAATCTTGTGGCGGATAGTATCAGAAAATGTTATCCTGAGGTAGACGCTTTAATAGCGCATACCAAAGCAGTATTTGTCAAATCACCGAAACGTATTCGCGAATTTCACAGACTGTGCCCCCGTATACCAGAGCCACCAGAACCTATTCTAACTCGTTGGGGAACATGGTTGCAGGCCGCGTTTTATTATCATAAATATTTTGACAATATTAAGAACGTGGTTTTACAATTCGATACAAAGGAAGCTGCCGCTATCCAGAAAAGCCAGTCGAAATTTCAAGATAGTCAGGTTAAAATGGATTTAAAAATCATTCACGACAATTACTTCAGGCTAGCAGATGCAATAGAAAAATTACAAAATCCTGCGGTGCCGTTAGAAGAATCTCTACAAATAGTGCAACATGTTCACGCACAGCTATGCGCGATTGAAGACGCAAAAAATGTTTCTGTTCTAGAGAAATTTGAAAGTGTTTTTGAGAATAATTCTGATTTTGGCACATTAAGACACATTTGTGAAGGTGCGTCAACAGAACCGTTAAGTTATTTGAAAGATTATTTTACTTACGCAAATATTACGTCACTAGATGTAGAACGTTCGTTCTCTGCATATAAACGCATTTTTTCCTCATGCCGTACTAGTTTTGCCGAAACAACAGTTGGAACATATCTAATGTTGCAGATATTTAACAGACATTATTCACTTTGTGATTTCACGGAGGACTCTTAAAATGGTAAGTGTTTGAGCACGTGTTATTTAATTTTTATTTAAAAGATGAGCGAAATTATTTGCGGCTGCAAACATCTCTATTAGCAGAATAACTCTAGTGGAACGCGAGGCCTGGTCGACTCTACGCTACTGCGCGGTATCGCTCGTGGCCAGCTTTACTGATAATGGTGCTTCTAGTTTTACTGTTCCGTTTCACATATTATAATTATGTATTAGTTCTGTTATTTTTTTCTATTTTCTTACTATTGTTTTTGTATACTAGACAGGTACGACTATGGCACGGCTTCCTGTTACCGGACTCTATTTATGAGTTCATCATGGATGATGTTCTCAACTTTAACGAATAAGCATTCACGAACTTTAGCTCGACGTTGTACATGTGTAACTATGTATCTGTGCAAGTTAGGAGGCTTCCGTCTGTGTTAGTATACACACAAATAGGTATATTTACACTAGAGCGGTGTGGCTTACACTTGCTTCCCTCATGTATGTAGATACATATAGCATTCCAAAATTTCGGTTTATTTTCAGGGGATCCAACTGTTTAGATCTTCTGACGTTCGTAGCTCCTTATCAGCAGAAGTCTTCTACGTATGTAACTGCATTTTCAGACGAATATAAACGCAGGTAAAACCGATGTAAACACATCTTTAAAACGGAAACTTCAACACATAGTATACGCCTTCTGTGCGTAGACAAGGTTTGTTATTGTTGCAATCTCTCGAAGCATAAATAATATTTATGTACTATCTACATTTTTATCATTTACATATGTGCTAAGTTAATAAGTCATGTACACAAAACATACAATACAAGCAGTCGTTTATGAATTCAAGGATAGCGGAAATAACCTATGGTGATAAGCACATGTAACATGCGACGCAGATCTTAGTTTCCACAACGGTAAGAATAGGAGATACATTACGTAGTACCGTCTTATTTGGTTTGGCGATATATTTTTAGATGATCTTCAACTTGACTTAAATAAAATTACGTCACATACGTAACTATTATGTTACATCGATGATCTTTCGAGGATGTTAACCTTTACTGATGCATGTAGCGTTAAGAAATGATTGTTTTGTTATTTCTATAATAACTGATGACATACTAAATAAGTACGATCCATTATTATAATAAAGATAAATTCTGATTGAAAATTCATTTTCTGTTAGATTAGTAGCTGATTATTCATGGTCCTACAATAATCTCAGATGATCCTCACAAATGTTGGCCCTTTGTAAGCAGCAAAAATAAAAAATCTCGATTACCTGGTTCTATGTACTACGAAGATATAATTTACGACAATTCACAAAATACACTGGTTAACAAAATGTAAACATTTTCTTGTCCCGCAAATTAGTATATGTGAACCTTGTAGCATTTTTTAGGTGAGATTGAGAGCGCAATAAATAGTAGAACAACGTGTTTAATGTGTTTATTCATAAAACAAATTAAAATGTTTCTAAAATGTACAAATGTATGATTTTCTGCTATATTTAGCGTCAGGAACGTCCCTCATCCGTGTCCAGTAATAATCTGCCAGCATAGAGGGGCTCCACTTGCCTTCGTAGCGCTTTTCGATGTCCAAAATATCTTGGTGAAATCTTTCCCCATGTTCGTCATTGACGGCTCCAAGGTTACCCGGGAAAAAATCTAAATGCGAGTCTAAAAAATGAATTTTTAGTCTCATACTATACCCCAATGTTTCATACGAAGTCAAGAGGCCTTTTACAATATTCTTGTAGTCTTCGGATTTGTGATTGCCTAAAAAGTTCTCACAAATATTCTTAAATGACAGCCAGGCGGATTTTTCATTTTTGTTCAGCTCTATATCAAACTTTTCGTTCCTGATTTGAGGTCCTACAAATACAACCTCCTTTGCTTTAGCATCACTGATTCTGGGGAACTTATTCCTCAAATACGGGAATCCGCGAATCCGCGACCGTCAACCACGATAACCTTTAAAGCTTGTTATGGCGAAAGTGTAGATAATATTTGACTTACCCTCGTATATGTACGTTGATAGGTTAATTTCTAATGACAAGGAACTTTTCTCTCTATGGGCCTTAGCAGAGCATAACACAACACTGAAATAGGCCTCGGTTGAAGAAATCCAAGGTAAGAAAACAAAAGGATAAGATGCTACACACTGAAACACAAATCATAAATTGTAATTACAGCTTGCCATTAAAGAAATAACTCTTTTATTTATTAAAATTTATTTAAATTACTTAAAATGTATTGAATAGATTAGGAAGATTGCAATTCATCTTGCTTCAAATTGGTGATAAAAATGTTATATACATTTCCAATGATAGGGCAACCAAGAAAGAGGTGATTGAGGTCTCCTAACAGACCGCATTAGTAGTTCGGGGAATCTTTAAAGACTCTTGTGAAGGTGAAAAGGAGAACAACAATGATTAGATCTTAATTTGGTTATGCTTGTAATGTTTTTAATAATAATAATAATAATATGGTTTTTATTGATTCTATATATGAAAATAATAATTTGACTACAGAGTTACAAAGTTTCGAATCAAATAGAATCAAATAATAATAACAATTTATTTCCAACGACTAACAAAAAGTATAGGAAATGGTCCAAAAACACACACAATACAAACATAAATACAACAGTAATAACACTAAAAAAATACATTAAGTAAGCCTACAATTGCAAAGGCAATAATAAAAGGTAGTTGGGCGAAGCGCTTACACGTTAATGCATCAACAGAATTGGATATAATTAAAATCAAGTAACATTACTTGTCAAAAACTCTTGTATCGAATAAAAGCCGTTGCTACGCAACATATGTTGGACTTGCTGTTTAAACTTAGATAAATTGAACTTCTTCCAGTGTGAAGGAAGCTTGTTGTAGATCGTAATAGCTAGAATTTCGGGCGACTGCTGATACATAGTCAACCTGGATTTTGGAGTGAGGAGATCCTTCCCGAATCTAGTTTGATAATCGTGAAAATCTCGATGTGATCTATAATTCTGCCTATTTATATGAACATACATCGCTAATTCTTGAATGAATATACAAGGTAATGTCAGGATATCATAGCTAACAAAAGAATTCCTACAAGAATCTGTAGGTTTAATCCCAGCAATACAACGGATAATCTTCTTTTGGCTTATAAAAATAATTATTTTCCAGTGTTCAGTTTCCTCAAAAGCTAATACCATAGGTCAGTCTACTTGCTACGTAAGCGTGATAAATGCTTAGCGGCTGTTGAGTTAGAATATTCTTCAGGCTTCGAAAGAGGTAGCAAAGAGAATTAATCTTTGACTGAAGGCTTTTGCAGTGAACTTTTCAGTTAAGTATCTCGTCAAACCATACCCCTAAAACTTTATATTGACTTGCCCTTGCTAATTGTTCATCGTTTAGCTTTAAGTCTAAGTAAAATTCGTGAGTTGGATGTAACTGATAAGGGTGAAATCTAATATACGCGCTCTTAGGGCCGTTGGGTTTTGAAACCAAACGAGTTTTGGTTATCTATAAACCAGAAAAAAAAATAGGAACCTAATATTGAGCCTTGGGGAACACCGATATTAGTGGTAAGTTTGCTAGAGGTACTATGGTTTGTAACTCTGCTACTGCTACAGTTGGAAATGCTAACATATTGTTTT
Organism: Dynastes tityus; assembly: GCA_029618875.2. Lineage (NCBI taxonomy): Eukaryota > Metazoa > Arthropoda > Insecta > Coleoptera > Scarabaeidae > Dynastes > Dynastes tityus. The sequence goes on along the minus strand of JAROYD020000023.1, from coordinate 1,485,169 downwards.
CTATTCTTCAAAAATGATTCTAACCACTCCATAGCGAGACCTCTAATACCGTAGACACCTAATTTACGCATCAAAATGCTGTGATTAACACAATCAAATGCCTTACATAAGTCCAAATAAATTGCTACAGGGTAGGTACCATTTTCAATAGAAAGTGATAATGCTCTTATATAAAGCGTGAAGCGCTGTTGAAGATGAGTATCCTTTTCAAAACCAAATTTTGGTTAACATTTAAAATATTATATCGATTTCAGAAATCCTCCAGCCTATTTAGAAAGCAATATTCAAAAATTTTAGAAAAGCAAGAAGTGAGAGCAACAGGACGATAATTTTCCATTAAAGATTTATCGCCTTTTCTATATATAGGTACTAGTTCGGTAGTTTTTAAAGTACTAGGAAATTGGCCTTGTTCAAAGGATAGATTGATTAGATGGGACAATACAGGTACGATTGCTGTGTATACCGACTTCAAAACGCTAGCAGGTATTTCATCCGCCTCCGATGAGTATGTGTTTTTCAATTTCATACATAAGATATTTGAGAGTTCAACGGGTGAAACAGGCTTTAAAAAGATCGTTCTGTCTATCTGAATCTTCATATCATTGTTACTAACATTAACTGGTAGTTGTTTTATTAAGTTTAGAGGCGCGTTTATGAAATGTTCATTGAAATGATTCGTTACCGATGTAGGGTTGGAGACGATATCGTGGTTAAATTTTAATTCCATATTGGTTTTTTTAGTTACCGAATTAGAAAGCTCTTTCACAACAACTTTGTATTATTTACTAGTTGTTGATGTTCTTTTTTGGCTGGTTTGTAAGTGTCACCCAATTCTGGGCAATTTTGCTTAAGATAAAATAAAGATTTTAGGTTACTTGAAGAAGTGACTACGTTGCTATTAACCCAGTTTCTTGAGTTGTCTCTGGATCGTATTCTCTTCACAGGGAAATGCAGATTGAAGTAAAAGAGGAAAGTGTCCAGGAATGTATCGAAGCATTCCTGAGTATTAAGATGTGAATAGACGACATTCCAATTTTCTTCAATTAAATCATTATAAAAGTTATCTATACTTCTACTGTCAAATATTCTTCTGTAAACTATGTCACTCCTGTTGTTGTTAAGAGGATTACAAGGTACTTCAATAAGCTACGACCTGTGATCTGAAAAGCCATTGTTGTGTGCAAGAATCTTGATAAAGTCTCTGTTGTGATTGGTATAAAAATGATCTAGGGTATACTGGTCGCGGGTCGGAGAATGGACAAGATTCTGTAGGTTGTATGTTTCTAAAATATTGTTCAAGGCAAAGTAATAATTGGAATCTCTAATAGGATCGATATTAAAATCGCCCAATAAAATAGTTATCAGCGGAAGCTGCTCTTCCTAATCGGCTAAACTTAATCTAAACTATATACTAAATTAATGCTAAAGTAAGCCTAGTAAAAGGAAGAAGAAAAGTGGTGATAATAAGAAAGAAGTGAGAAAAGAAAGAAGAAAACTGAGAAAGAAGTATATATAAGGCACTCAACATATAACGCCAACATCACTTTACATTTAGAAATCTACACACCAGTCCGCGAGATCACACTCCAGTAACCACAATTTGTCCAGAAAACAACATCCCCCTAATAATTTTCTTAAACCTGAGAAGAGAAAGGAAGAGCTGCCTACACTCAGCCAGCACAGAATTATAGTAAATTGCCACGTTATAGGAAAAGGAACGCTTAAAGAACGACGTCTTATGGCGAAGTATATGTATTGTATCTTTTCGTCTAATATTGATATAATGAATATCTGTGTGAAATTTTATTTTAGCTGTCAAATAAGCAGGAGTGCCAGAAGTTATAACCCTACGACAAAATGTATAAAAATGCCCTACATCCCTCCGTATTTCCGGAATCAGTAAGGGAAATCCTTAAACTGAGGAGCTTTACGTGGTTTAGTATCAATAATATACCAGTTTAATTTGAAGTTTTCTAATTGAATATTATGCCTGGTTTCGTTTATGTGTTGTGCTACACTTGACGGTTCGATTCTTCTCCGGTTTCACAATTTTCCAAGCGACGCTAAAAGTGCCTTAATTAATAAGCTGCTGTAAATGCTTTTAAAATTTTTAATAATACCTTGATCTAAAGGTTGGCAGAAAGCTGTCGTATTTGGCGGTAAGAATATTAAATTTTATATTTTGTAGATATGGCATAACAGAATGCGATCCGGCTAGCCATTTGGTCATCATTTTCCTAGTCATCCTAGCTTTTTAGTTATAATACCACTTCACCGGTAATTTTTCTGCATGGGAACCATATAGAAAGCAATGGGAAACATCGAAGATTCTTGTATTTTCCAATTACTAAGGGTCCTTCTGTTACACCTTCCATATTTGCACATAAAAAAAACTGTCAGGCGTTTTTTTTTTGCGGCTTTACCGCCTGTGCACTTTTCAATGTAGCGGCGTTCTCTATTATAATGATTTTTTCTTATACCATCAACAATTTTCTTTTATTTTAAAGCATCTTCTTTCTTGGACGAACACACAAATAAATGCAACTTAAAATATACGTAAATTTTTAACAAAAAGAGGACATACGCCTAATCACATTAAACAACGTTCAGAAGGCGTTTATGGTGATTTATCTCATTCACATTCCACTATAAAAAAGTGGGAAAAATGTTTCTGTTTGGGGCAAGAATCTCTCGAAGATGATGAGCGCCCCGGTTGGCCAATTCAACTGATAACGCCTCAAAACATTTCAATTATTGAAGAAATGGTATTAGCAGATCGTCGTTTGAAAGTGAAGGAATTAGCAGTTATGTTTAACATTTCTGAAATAAGTATTTGCCGAATTCTCCATAACCATTTGGGTATGAATAAGATTAGTGCAAGATGGGTACCGCATCTTCTTTTTGCTTTCCAACGTGAACGTCGGGTCGAACGTGTGCGCTCGTTTTTAAACATGTGTGGAGACGACCCGAAACCGATTTTGGAGTCCATTGTCACAGGAGATGCAACAGTTGTTCTTATTTATTTTCTCATTTAAAGAAAGACCTTAGGGGATGTCGTTTTAAGGACGATAGCGAGTTGCAAGCAGCTGTAATGTTTTGAGGGAAAAAATGTATTGAAGTTAGGGGAGATTATATTGAAAAATCAAAATTATTATATTTTTTCAAGTCTATTTTTTCTATATAAAGCCGAGAATTGATGGCGCCTGCCTCGTAAGTTTTAAAAATAATATGGGATAAATTTGTTGAGTTCGATATCCGCTTCGTTCTACAGAGGGTTCGTTGTCTAGAGGTGCTTGTTGTGTACGTTAGTGCGTAATGCTTTTGGGGAATTAGAAACTGTCCTGTAAAGAGAGGCATTCATTGTTGAGAGGTATCCGATAACAGAGATTTAACTGTATTCAATTGAAAAACCTGAAATTATTTAAGAATGTAACTTCGCCGTGAGAATTAGACGCTTACCAAATCATTTACATGAAGAAGAATGCAAATTTGTTAAACAGGGAAGAAACACCAACTGTTTTGACTTTTGACAAAAATCGAGGTACATATGTTAGAAGTTTGTCGCATAAAGAAAATATATTTCAATACTTTCTACAAATAGTGTATTTTCGAACGAATAAAAGGCATATTAAAAGAAATTATAAACAGTGCGAAAGAACGATGATTGAACTCGTCAGCCGACTAGCTTGTTCACGCATATCAACGTGTTCGTTGTTTTAGCAGCCAGCAAACGGGTATCTACTGTGCACTTACAAACGTATAAGTGTGGTACTATATACATTTGCCCGTATGAACACGAGCATAACGAAATGAACATAACCTTAAGTTGATATGGAATGCAGTAGGGGATAATGTTATCGGCACACGGAAGATGTTTTCAATTATCATTAACCTGGGCAAATATGCGGTAACAGCCAGAGGCGTGGCGAGCGCATAAGAGTCTACACATAAAATAGAAAGCAAGAAATAAATTATAAAACGTGCTGAAACATTTACCGTTTTAAAAGTCTCCCGTGAAATCACAAACTGGGTAACATCTGTTAAATATTTGAATCATTAGATATGTTTCCACAGCTGTTTCAGTCAAGTGAGTACGACGTGCGGAATAAATGTTTTTTAATGCCGAAAACGACCGTTCAACATCTAGCGATGTCATATTTGCATATTTAAAATAATCTTTGAAACAACTTAATGCATCTTCACACGCACCTTCACAAATCTGTTTTTTCAATTTTATTTCCTTCTTTATTTCCTCATTCCACCATCTCGTTTGTTTCTTGGTTTCATTAATTTTAATACATCCACAGGTTTCTTTCGCTATTCTTATCATATCTTTGATTGTTTTCCACATGTCTTCTCTCTCTATTCTTTCTTTATATAATGTGGCTGTCTTTTCTTCTCTAAGTTTATATGTTCTAATTGTTTCCTTTACTGCATTGTTTCTATTTGTTTTAGTATTTTCTTTTTTTTTGTTACTTATTTCTATTTTGGACAGTGCTGAATAGTGATCCGAGTATATTCCACACCCTCTTCTTACTCTTGTATCTTTTACATCCTTTCTAAACCCCTTGTTAATGATGATGTAATCTATTATTGATCTTTCTCCTCTGCCTACTACTTCCTTCGTGTATTAATGTGCGTCTTTATGTCCGAAGAAAGTGCCGGTCAGCAAATAACTCTATTTTCTTTTTTGGGAAAGCAGTATTGTAGTACTTTATCAGCGTATCCATCAAAATTTTAAACTGCTGATTAAAAGTAGAAGCCATGTAGACTCTCATCCAATTTGGAGCGTAGGTGTAAACGTCATAGATGTGACTTATCGGTTGTCTTCCTTACAATAAAAGTAGTAATAAACCTTCGATTAAAAATCTGGCAACGTCTAGTGTTGTCTTCATATCGATCTCTGGCTGGCACAAACTGTAGTAATTTGTACATCAAAAGCACTCGTGTGCGAATACCATTTTCCGTTAGTGTATGTATATATAGGTAGACGAATGCACACCGTTGCACACCAAAACACGCAGGCACGCACACATAGCCGCCCCGGAGCCCAGGATCCTATAAAAGACGCGGGGAGGTCGGCGCCCGCTAGTCAGCTGTTTGGCGCTGCCGTACACGTTTAAAGCTATATATCTCCTATCAGACAGGCGCTGAACGAACGAACCGTCGTCGATCTTTGTATACCGCAGTACGACAATTCAGCCTCCGATTGCAACATCTCGCTTTCCATAAACCGCCGGACGGTAAGCGACTGGAAGAATCAGCAAAAGAATTCGCCGAAGAAGACTTGAAGATAGTGAGATCATGGCCACCTATGCTGGATACAGGCATATCGAACTCGATAGGGTTGGATGCAGCAAGAAAAGGTGAGTTTTCTTTATTTATCTATTTATTTTTTTATTTCGGTGTATTTTTCCTTGTTATTTATGAAAAGACTTCCTAAATATTATCGCATACGTTAGTAGAAGCAAATTAGATGAATATCAATATTTCAGTTTTTTAGAGATTTACTGGATTTATGCATAGTTGTCTCCAAACCAAATGAAACCCATAAGTACATATCTGTATAAAGTACATACATACATATATAAGCCTGGTAAATATATATGTAAATCCGTGCTTTCATTTCTGTTTGGCCCACAACGCCCGTCTTTCTCTGGCTACAATATTCTACATTAAAATCAATATATTTTCTAAGGTTTCATTTCTAGCTTTAGCTTGTGCCTTTTGCATAATAAAGATTATACAGTGACTACCGAAAAGTCGAGATCAAATAGAAAAAAAGATATTTATGTACGTCCTTTGGAAAATCGATTCCTGACAATGAGACGTGCTTGAAAAAAGATTACCCATTAATCACGTAGAAAATTGTCATGTTATTTTGACGTTTTATTAGAAATAATTTAAAAACTGCATCTACTGAAATAGAGGAAAATTTAATCGGAAAAAGTTGTTTGGAATGTTGAAACGTTTAAAGCTTCTTTCGCCAAATTTCAATTTTAAACAACAATTTTTATGAAATTTTTAACAATTTTTTTCTCTTCCATTCACCACGTGTACTAATTTTAACTATAGTATTTAAAATAAAAAATATATAAAAAAGAGGATAAATAAACTCCAATATTAATTCATTTATAATTAAACGAAATAGTAAAAAAAGATCCTACATTACATTAAAAAAAATTTTTTCTTACAAATACCTCATTAGTACATTTGCCCTTATCTTTAGTTGTTTACTCTAGGTTTTTCCATTATGTAATTTTCTTTTATTAGATACCCTTGTAGCTGGCCTAAGAATGTGTTCTTAAACACAAAACTGGTCCCCTAATTCTTTAATACAGAATTTTGTGAGGTCTGGACCTCTTTTTCATTTCTACCTATCATGACATTATCTCACACATAGTCACTGTGGATTATTTAATTTTTATAACTGTCAAAATTAATATTTAATTAAAATATTAAATTATTTGAACTAAGGTACAATAAAAATTTGTGCATAATTTTAAGAAATATAAGCAAAAATTAAATTTCGACGTCTTCCCCTTTCCTTTGAATGCATACTATGGTTCGTTCGCATTTCCCTTGAAACTTGGTTCAACATAACAGGGGACACTTGATTAGCATAGTCTCTAATTGTGCTTTCAAGATGGTCGATATCCCTGAAAGGTCTGTGTTTATATGTCTCTCTTAAAAATTGTTACTTCCCTTCCTTTTATTGAAATTTGAACTAAATATTTTTAGTTCTAATAGTTAAAACAAACTGTTAAACTTGAAAATAATTAAATTTAAGCAATATACGGCCATCTTATATTCTTTCAACTTAATTGATTTGAACATGTAAACTGGATAAAAAAAAAACAACTCATTTAGGCAACCATGAAATAACATTTGGTGTTTTCGTAGACAATTCATTAATATGGATATCGTTTAAATAAAAATTAATTATAATAAATATTTATCCTTGCAAATATTATGCAAAAATATTACTTTTCGTTAAATAAGAAGTAAACTAGAGAAATAATCAATTTTAATTATCTTTTAAAATTACAACTCCTTCAATTTAAAATTTTTAAAATAGAAACCCTAAAATTGATTAAAAACGTAATTTCGCCGCTTGATCTGGACGCCTATGAGACTATTTACATAAATAAGAATGCAAACCTAATCAATAAAGAGAAGGGACCTTTACACTTTTCCTGTCTTTTCGATTTATTATGGTAAAGAGGTCATTTGATTTATGGTTTGTGCAATAATAAATAGAGTTGCTCAATTTGCGCCAACAGCCAGTGGCGGGCGCATAAAGGTTTCACAAAATAAAATATAATACGTGCTCAAACACTTACCGTCTTAAGAGTCTTCCGTGAAATCACAAACTGAATAATGTCTGTTAAATATCTGCAACATTAGATATGTTTCCATAGTTGTTTCGGCAAACCGAGTGCAGCGTGAGGAAAAAGTGTGTTTATATGCAGAAAACGAACGTTCTACATTTAGTGACGTTATATTTGCGTAATTAAAATAATCTTTGGAATAACTTAACGGTTCTGTTGACGCATCTTCACAAGTTTGTCTTAATGTGCCAAAATCAGAATCTTTCTCTAAAACACTTTCAAACCTTTCTAGAACATAAACATTTTTTGCGTCTTCTACCGCGCATAGCTGTGCGTGAACATGTTGCACTATTTGCAGAGATTCCACTAACGACACCGAAAGATTTTGTAATTTTTCTATTGCCTCCACTAGTCCGAAGTAATTGTTCTGAATAGTTTTTAAATCCGTTTTAACCCGACTATCTTGAAATTTCGACTGGCTTTCCTTGATAGCCGCAGCTTCCTTTGGATCGAATTGTAAAACGACGTTCTTAATGTTCTCAAAATATTTATGATAATAAAACGCGGCCTGTAACCGTGTTCCTCAACGTGTAAGAATAGGTTCTGGTGGCTCAGGCATACGGGGGCACAGTCTGTGAAATTTGCAAATACATTTTGGGGATTTGACAAACACTGCTTTTGTATGCGCTATTAAAGCGTCTACCTCAGGATAACATTTTCTAATACTATCTGCCACATGTCTGAAAGCATGTATTTTACACGTAATATGTAACAAGTTAGCACAATGTTTTTTAAGAGACCGGCCTACAGAAAGCATGTTTGCGGCACCATCACTCATAAACATCAACAGTTGGTTTGTTGAAAGTTCAAACTTTTCCAATGTATTTAACACTAACTTTGAAATTACTTCGGCAGTACATTGTTATACTCGTCTGGAAGCTAATAGAACTGAAGGTGACGATTGATGTGGTCCCATTGTACGTACCATTACACTAACCACAGAATGTTTTTTATGATCTGTTGTTTCGTCCACACATAACCACAGTTTTTTATCTTTCAACTCCGATTTAATTCTTTTTTCAACATGTTCACGAGCAGATGGCACAACTCTCTGTAATGTTCTCTCACTTGGTAACTTAAAGTCCGAATATTCATGAGAAATGAGACGTATGCTTTCTTCCTTAGTAAATGAAATGGTAAATTACATGCAATAAAGGTAACACATAACATGTTCACGAGCAGATGGCATAATTCTTTGTAACGATGCCCGACTTGCTAATTTGCAGTCCGAATATTTATTCCAACGGAAGACATATGCTTCCTTGTCTAGTAAAATAAACGGTAGATTACATGCATTAAAGGTAACACATAAATTAAATTTAAATTTGTCATAGTGTCGTGTGCAATTTTTTTTTAAAGAATGCTGTTTACTATTTATGTGACGTAGACAATCCCTTTTGGACCAATACATTACAGGGATATTACAAACTACACATTGAATTTTAACGCCATCATAATTTAGGTCAGGCATTTTTGCTATAAATTCTGTAACTTTGTGCAACATTGGTCATTTTCGCGACGTAGGCAACATTTTTAAAACAAACGTAGAACTACGAAATAGTATTTACGGCAGCGTACATGTATACACAACAGATCTGGTTGAGACTCGCAGTTATACTGAGGGTTGTATCGAACCTCCGCCACTGGCCGTTGGCGCTAGTGAGGAACTCTAATATTAAGAGACGTCGATCCTTTCGTTAATTCCGCATGTGTCTAGTCTTTAGTTCAGGGGTATAGAGGCGGAAAAAATACAAATTTGACGGATGGAAAGGACATACCGTTGTCTCACTCGATTTTTATTTTTATTAGGGTGGGATGGCTACATGTCTTGCGTTTCGTGGTGAAAAGACCCGTTTCCGCCTTTTCTCTTTATTTTAACTTGCTTTTTAGTCTAAGGGGCAAAAGTAGGTACTTGTATATATTTTTATATTTTTCTTGAAGAGTAGCGATAGAGCGGGTTCTTTTAGATTTAATATATGTTCTCTCTCATGAATCGGTACGGGGCTGAGGATGAAGACCTATGTGTCTTCGAAACGGCTGTTCGGAGTTAATTAATAATTTGTGTGGTACGGCGTGTGCCGAGAATATTGTTGCTTCCCATACTACCCCACAGTCCTTGCTATCATTATTGACTACGTTTTGTTGTTAAAAATTCAATATTCTTTATTACATAACTTATTTAATCTATAAAATAATTTACTATCAATTGAGACCACTGCTAAATGTAAAATTCTTGCATTTGACATGTTACCTAAAAAAGGGATATACTTCGAATTAGATACACCAGAAATTTCAAAAGTTATTCAGTACTCTAAATTAAAGATCTCCTATACTTCGATACTACCATACTCATGCTTATTATATTCGACCACATTAACATTCACGTTGTTACAGAAAAGTACAAAATAGATTTCATAATTTCTTACTTCACTGACGAGCCATGATGATGATGACAACTCTGTTACTATTAGAATCTATTAAGTACGTCAGTCGAACGTACACTTCTATGATGATAGCTATTTTAATTTCACGGGTTATAAACTAGGTACAATCCAGATTGTATTTATAATAATTGATCTACTGGAATAATAGAGATGTGATGACAGCCTACTAGCAATCATTTGGGTAATACTATTTCTTTTAGAATAGATTATGTAAAGGAGGAAGAACAATAGTTAAATTTTGTTTTTGAAGGCGGAAAAATTAAATATCAAATTACCTACAATATTTTGTTAATTCACAAAGTCAGATTTATTACCATACATATATATGTGACGCCAAATTAAGCTTTGCAACTCAAACTATAGTCAATCCAAGGTTAATACTAAAGCTGTGCATAGATATTAGGGTGTCCCTTATTTTTCAAAGTAAAAAATTTTGGAACGCCTAATACTAACGCTATTGCTCGTGATCTGTACCATGAGTGCTAACCGATCGCTTTGTTTCACCGATGTACACACTACCGTGCGAACATGGTATCTGGTAGACGCCAGGGGCTTCCAGATGATTGCGGTCTTTGATGGGAAAGTAGTCTGAGAGTTTGAAATTGGGTTTAAAGATGGTTTTTATGTCGTTCCTGAAGAGAATCTTGCTGATGCGGTCGGTGACGTCTTGAATGTAGGGTAGACAAGCTTGCTTACGAACACTAGGGTTAGATGAAGGGGGTTGCTGTGATGGTACGATTAGAGTATGATTAGAGAGTTTCTCAGCTCCAATGACCAACCGGATGACCTGGATAACAATTTGGAACATATCTAGAGAATATGCGTATGGATGTTTCCAAAAAGCATGGGAAACATTTGTTTTTTGGCAAATGGTTCCCAAATGAGAGATTCCTAATGTAGATGCTTTAGTGTGGTATGTCATTAGTCTTTTTCCTCTTATATAAGTGCCCCTTTGAATCCCTTTGATTTTTTAACAAATGTCCTATGGATCCAGATCTCGTCCACAATAACACATCACCGCAAAAAATCTGTTGAGTTGGACTCGTACAGAGCCAAACACTGTTCCGATACGTTCATACATTGCAGTTTTTGGTACAACGTTAGTATCCAACTTGCTGACAATTTTCTCATTCCCAAGATATGCCAGCACTCTCAACAATGTTCGTCAATCAGCATTCATCAGTCATTCATAATGTTTTTGTGGACTTTCTTGACGATTTCTTCGGTTATGCCGGATTTTGGTTCTCTATATCGCTCAGTATCTTGAGTGCTTATATTGTTACGCTTGAAGTCAGCGAACCACGTGTTTACGGTCGTAAACGAAGGAAGAGTGTTGAAAAATGTTTTATCACTAGAGCGGGCCAAATTGCGCCATCCAACAGAATCGGAATCAGGCGCAACGGCCGCTTATTGTAAATAGCTTATATGTGAGTCACCGCAGATATGTGATATTTCGAAATTAATACACAAGAGTAAAAAAATAAAAGCTGACGCAATAATAATGTTTAGTAATTAGAGCGGATATATATATATATCTATATATATATGTACACGCTGAGGTGTTTTTATTTTCATTATGATTTTTTATTTGATTGAAAACGGTATGCGTTGTAAATGGGATGTAATAAGGAAATAACTGAGAAACTGAACGCTTTTTTTATTCTGTTGTACTTAATAATGTAACTGTAAATAAAGATATAATAAATAAATTCTATCCTTCTTAATAATGCTGATACGCTTGTTTAAAAAGTTGCATCATCAGATAAGTTTCCACATTTGCCTCGGTGAAGGATGTTCGCCGAGACGAAAAAATATTCTTATATTTCGAAAACCACCGTTCCACGTCTACCGAAGTAAGACAGGCGTAATTAAAATAATCTTTAGACTTAGTCAAGGAATCTGCAGATGCCCCATCGCACATTTGTCTTAATCTCGTGTAGTCCGGATTCTTTTTAAAACACTATCGAACTTAGCTAAAACTCGTCCACTTGTTGCATCGTTTATACTGTGTAACAATGTACTAACTTCGTCCACGACTTGCACTGATTCTACCAACGACAATCCAGAATTTTGCAAATTTTCTATCGCGTCTACTAACCCTTTGTAATTGTTGCTAATATTCTTTAGATGTGTTTCAACAGAAATATCGAGAAATCCCTTCTGGCTCATCCTAATAGCTCTAGCTTCGGCAGGGACGAATTGCAAAATAACGGATTTGACTTCTTGAAAATGTTCATTATAATAAAAAGCGGCTTTTAACCACGTTCCCCAACGCGTAAGAATGGGCTGTGGTGGTTCTCGAATACCAGGGCATAACCTGTGGAATGCCCTAGTCCTCTTAGGACTTTTGAGAAACACTTTTTTTGTGTTTGCTATTAATGCATCCACCTCCGGGTAACACTCTCGAATAGTTTGTGCCACAAGATGTAAAGCATGGACTTTACACGTAACATGTAAAGGTCCTTCACACTTTTCTTTAAGGGAACGGCCTACACTACATATTGTTGCTGCACCATCGCTCATGAACAACAACAGTTGACTGGTTGACACTTGAAATTTTTGTAACGTTTCGAGAACTACGGCCGTAATTGCTTTACTAGTACACTGTTTTAATCTTCTGCTGGCTAATAGAATTGCAAAATTTGGTTTAATAGGATCTAATACGCGCACTATTATATTCAAAATAGAATTTTTTTTGCAATCTGTCGTCTTATCAAGACATAGCCACAGCTGTTTATCTTTTAATTCGGCTTTAATTCGATTTTCAATGTCCTCACGTATTCGTGGAATATCTCTCCGTAACGCTGTCCGAGATGGTAGTATCCACTCGGTATTGTATGTACCCCAGAATTTTCGAAATGCTTTTTTATCAAGTATACGAAGTGGTAGACCACATACCATAAACGTTAAAAGCAATTCTAATTGAAATTGGCGTTGTTGTGACACACCATTTCTTTTATTTCTGTGGTGTGCGCTATTTATATGTCTTTCACAATCACGTTTGCTCCAGCACAGTAGTTTCTTTTTACAAACTTTACAGAAAATTGTACTCCCATTGTAGTGTAAATCCACAAATTCACTAAGAAATTTATTAACTTTCGTAGGTAATGGCCGTTTATTTTTAATAGTTACGTTAGACATAATCACTAAAGCGAGCACACCGACGCTTGTTTCTAGTATGCCACGAAGTGAGTGCAAACGTAACATCTGCAGACTCGTCATTTGTTGATGAATAGAGCGCGTCATCCGTAAATGAATAAGCGCGCTGTTAGTTCGTAGCCGTCGATGAATGAACTTTTTTTGTAGTGGCCCACTGTGAACAACGCCCTATTTATCAACGAACACCCAAACTGGAGGTGTATATTTGCGCGTCTTCGCGACGTAATAGACAGTGGTTTTGGTCCTCGTCCTAATAATTACATATTTAAATTACCTATGTTTACATACATATATGCGCCCGGCAGCCTGATTGCGAACCTGGCGCGTGGCGCTCTTGGCCCGCTCTATTTATCACTCACATTTACAACATAACTTGAAAATTATAAAATCGCAGAATAACAACGACACAACACAGTATTCTGAGACACTCGAGTATTAGTGTAAAAAGATGACATTGCCAAAATAGCTCTGGGGGCGCCACCTCTAGAGGACGCCAGAAGTTTTTTTATCCCACCTTCGATTTACTTACATTCCTTTTTTTATCTACAGGTTGAACCCGCGCAACGTTACATTTGGTAGGAAACATCTCAGACTGTAATATGTGTTTTATAGACTTGTTTTATTAGATTGTTTAATATCCCATCGAAATTGCAAAACATTTCCATTTTTTAATTCAGAAATTTATGTCCAATCGCCATGTTCACCCTTTTCCAGTTCTATAAAATCCAATTCAGCGTACCCAACTGTAGGGCGTAGCACAGACGATAGACTGTTTTGCTGGCCGACAGTCGGCTCGGCGAAAAAATAGGACAGGTTTGATCTATTTTGTCGGTCCATCATTATTGTTGGTCATTTGTTCAAACGCATTCTAAACCGTGGTGTAAATTGTGAGCGACAAAATTGTTGTTCACCGATTGTCTGTCGTCTGTGCTACGCCTAATACACAGAGAAAAAAAAGATAAGATAAGATATATATTAATTTGAAGAAATATTTCATTGACATCGTTATTTGATTCAAAGATATAATCTCGTGAAACAAATAACCTCAAGCTTGATTTGTAAATATATCTGTTTGATTTAATATACGTAATGTTTGATTCAACTTTACAGTTCTTTCTTCTAAATAACTTTCGTAATGGCGAACGTTCCCAAAATGGGAATATACTAAAAAAAATAATTTTTATTGAATTAATCATATTATTTGCATAAAATTTTTATGTTTCAAAATATACATAGATTTAACTTTTCTGATTGTTAATTATAACAATTTTATGCAAATAATATGATTAATTCATTAAAAAATTGATTTTTTGGTGTTTCCATTTTGGGAACGTTCCCCATTAAAAGGTTACAACAAAATATTTCTGCAGTTTAAAGTATGCTGCTACCTTGACAAATATATTATTCTGTTGGTATTATTACTTCACTAAAGTGGTTAGTATGATAGATGCTTTCTGCTCTTTAGAGAAGAAAGCATCCATCTATGAGCACATAGGCTGGCAATGTTTTAAAAATACACAACCTTTTGAAAAACTTCCTCCATTACGTTAAGGTAATATCAAGGACTTCCTAAAGATCTACGTGGTCGCAAACAAAAAAGGTTTCCGTCGAGTTTCTTCGAGATTACTCACATTTCCCAGGAACCTGTAAAGTGAATCTGGTTAGGTTAGATTAGAACTCGATGTCGAAGTTAAGTGATTTTAACAATATTAATAACATCGAAGTTAGGTATAGCCGATAACCTTAAACAGACTGTAGTATGTCCAAATTATTATAATCAAAGACGAAAGTCAGTTGGGAACGAGGCGTGACATAAAACCGCCACAGCAATACGTCAGCATTAGTAGGGGCAGAGAGGTGGCATTGCATATGCATTGCTAGGTCACGTATATGATTTTATCATTGTCTTAGATAACGACGGAATGCATATCCGATGCTAATGCTGACGGATTGCTAAGTTACGCCTCGATCCTAACTGACTTTCGCCTTTGGTTATAATATATAGCTACAAAAATACGTCGATAAAAAAATAGTTACATGGAGATTAAAGTGATATTTGTACTACTTTTGTTTGCAAAGATTATTACAAAACTTACTATCTCGGTAATCTCGTAGGAATCCTGAGAATCGCGAACGAGTGACAGGGATAACTACATGGTTAGGTGCTGGGAGGGTGCTAGGTATTATGACAAAAAGGGTAGGAGGTACCTCAACGCACTTATGCATCCACACATGTCTTATCACTTGTCTTTGCTGAAATACCTGTTATATCAAAAAAGAAGGAAGTATACTAACAATTAGTTATGATTTGTTAAATGTGAAAACGGAAAGATCAAAGCATTGTTAAATGAGTGGCGAATTGAATCGCAATTTATTTAAATTGCTAGGATTGGTGTTACTGGCCTTGAAAACGATATCGGCGAGATTTTCGCCAACCCCAAATACAAACAGGAATTCTGATATTCACCAATCTATTTTATTATTTTTATATACAGAAATTTTAACGTTCGTTATCCAATGGTAAAAATATATTAATTCATTATCCTACTTACCTATTATTTTCTTCATTTACATCTCACCGCTTACGAACCACCATCTCACATAACCCAAACTAGGACTACGATTGCGATTGCCCTGCCTTCACGCAACGAAAATTGCCGAGTGCTCAACAAAATTATGTCAAATAGAAACGTTTGTACATTCAAACAAATTAAATTTATTGTTCTTAAAAAATGTGCTTTCACTTAAATAAACCTTTGTTGAATTAAATAAATAATTTCAAAGGTATATCTATTTGATTCAAGAACTTCTTTTTCTCTGTGTAGCATTTTATGTTGAAGTGAACTCAAAAGTTAACATACAAACGTGTAAAATATTACACAACCAGGAAATTGGGTGAAATTATTACTTTAAAAAGCAAAATGTCATTCCTACATGTTCACATCGACTCCTTTGTCCATATTTCTTACTGTGTACTCTCCTGACAGTACCAATGACAAAGGCGTGATTTGACCGTGCTTAACTTGACCGTACTTGACTTGACAGTGATCTTGCGGTACCGTTGCGTCGAAGGTGAAGGTAGAAACGTTTAATTTAACGTATATGCGACCCCGTTTTTGTTCACTGCTCTTCGGAATAGAAATAATAAATATTTAATTAAGATGTTTGTAGCGGTTAATGCATAGTAATTGCAATATTGGCCGATCGCTTCCGTCTTATGCAACGAACGCGGGATTTTGCAGGAAGTAGCGCTTTTGCGGACCGTATTTGGCGCTAATTAGATTACTGTCGACAGATAGGACGTAAATAATAAACGCAACAGCAGAGAATCTGCCACTATTAGCGGTGTTATGTATTACTCGGTGATTCGAGCAGATGGCGTCTGTTTTACGTTGTGATCTGCACTAAATTTGCAAACTCTTCTCTAAAACGTTACATTACATTGCATAAAATCTTAAGGGGTTATCTCCCGTCACGACCTCCATGTTTGAAATTTTCTTTCTCCGAAAGTATAGGGTAGATGAAAACAACAATTAGTACGTCCGAATACTTTAGTCTTAAGCTGTATTCATGAATTTTTGTGTATAAAAATTATCAAAAATGAGGGAGTTATGGCCCGGCTCCTGGAGCACCTCTCAGCGGAAGGAGTGTGCGGTGGACATCCTAACTTGGGAACCGCTTATATGAAACAAACGAAACCAATTGATATTAATAATACATTGAAAAGACTTGCCCTTGAACGAAGGAAATTAATTTACGGTGATTGTAAACAAAATGGAGACCGTCTGAACAAAAGGCTATTTTTTGGACTAAAATTTGGCTCTTCTAAAAATATTAATTTTAATCAGAAATGAAATTCCTTCGTTCAAGTGTAAGACAATTTTATCGACTATGATTCCACAAAGTTTCATTGAAATCCGTTGTTTGTCCGTAATCGTGTCCACCGACTTGGAAAATGTTTCGAGAAAAACGACGAGTTTTAGAATGAAATAAAATGTGTATAACATTCATGAAAACATACTTACATAGAGTTATCTGCTCCGAGTCCATACAGCAATTCTTCTGCATCCATAGCAGTCTCTATATAACACGTATTTCACCTCTTAACCCCTTCGGTACCATGAATCAAACGGATGATTCATGCCGTGCGCCTTGTTGGTACCATGATGCAAACGGTTGATTCATGGCTTATTTTGCAGCAAACCATGATGCAATCGTTTGATTCATGCTCTATGTGTTCTAGATGGTGTTTTGAAACCGGGTTTTTTCTATATTTTTCTTAAAATTTGTGGCGGGGGAGCGAACAGATGTTTTAAGTTGCACTACCAGTTACAACGTGTCAAATGTTTATTTCGCATTGCAGCCGCAGTTTAACAAGTATCAACATATTGTAGTGTACTTTTGTGTTATAAATGTGAAAATTGTGAAAATCATGTCATCATCAGATTCGAGTGAGTACCTACCCGATCAAGACGAATTCGAAGAAAGTGATATATCAGATTCTGACGAAGAATTTTCTGACTCTGAATTTGAAGATGAAACAGAACCTAGATGTTTTGGAAATTGGAAAATTGTTACAAATCCATTTGAAGATGTTAGAGACACGGATCTAATTGAACATACTAATGATTACGACATTCATCCCGCCATCGGTCCGGGGGACATGAATTCAACACGAAAATGTTTTGAAGCTTTTGTTTCTTCAAAAATTGTTAGACAATTATGTAGTTGGACTAATACACGAGCAATGATGTATTTTGAAGAAAAATGCGATTATGAAATGAAAGTAAATTCTTTGAAATGGCGAGATGTGACCGAACAGGAAATGTACATTTTTATGGCGCTTATTTTTCTAATGGGTTTGATACATTTGCCCCGAATATCAGATTATTGGCGTAGAAAATTTTTTTTAGGTGGCCCGCCAGTGTTTTCAGCAAAAGTTATGAGTAGAAACAGGTAAGAGTAGTTTTATTTTGTCATATTGTTGAAACTCATGCAGACATATTTTTCTAGATTTGTGACAATTTTGAAATTTTTACGATTCAGTAACCCAAAAACAGTAGACAAAAAAAAGCCACTCACCCGATTAGCGATGTTTTTTGCATATTTACGAGAAAATACTACGCTATTGATAGATGTTGGAAAAATATGCGCAATAGATGAGTGCCTGATGTTATATAAGGGAGACTTCATTTCAAGCAATTTATAAAAACCAAACGTGCTCGATTTGGCCTAAAATTGTTTTGTCTTTGCCCAAGTGCTGCTGAAGTAAGAGGATATACTTACAACTTTTCTCTGTACATTGGCAAGGACATATACGATGTTTCACATATACCTGGCGGAGAAGAACTAAGTATGTCTGAAAGAATTATTGTTCATCTACTGCAAAATAATCTATCTGAAGGTCGTGAAGTAATTATAGACAATTGGTATATGTCAGTTAGGTTAGCAGAATTCTTGCTTTCAAAAAACACTTACGTTACTGGAACTATAAGAACCAACCGAGGAGTGCCCAAGAACTAAATGAAACACAGCTTCGACCATATCAATCGTGTTTTATTAGAAATAAAGATTTGCTTTTAGTAAAGTTTAGAGATAAACGAGAAGTATACGTTCTGACGAGTAAGTTGACTGCTTCTTTTGTAGAAAAATCGCGACACAATAAGGGGCAAACATCAACACAGAATACTATTTACAAAAAACCGGAACATATTGAGCATTATAATCAAAATATGGGGGCTGTTGACGCCGTTGATCAGGATTTGGAACCTTATAATGCTGCACGCAAAAGTTTTAGCTGGTTCAAAAAGGTTGGCATTCACATGCTTCAACGAATGGTACTAAATTCTAGAGTTTTATATAGTGTCTGTAACAATAAAAAGAAGCAAATGCCTATGTCAGATTATACACTCTTTTTGTGTGAAGATATATTAGCTAAATATGTGCCCAATTATGAAGAAATAAAAAACTCGTATGAAAAATTTCACAACCACAGAGAAAGAACACAAATTGATTTCTTTACCAAAAAACGAGCAAAAAAGAAGACGTTGCACAATTTGTTATAATAAATATAAAAAAACTAGATATACTGTAAATTTTTGCTATAAATGTAATGTAGCATTATGTTCGCAAGAACATTTTATTGATTTTCATAACTAAATTTTTAATGTATTTTGTATTAAATAATTTACTTTTAGTTATTGTTCTTACGTTTTGACTTCTAAACTTTACAATAAATATTCTAAACACAGTATAAAACATTACTTATGTATTACTGATTGAGTATAACATGCGCGCTTCGACTGATGAAATCTGGTACAGAGCGGGCGCCACGCAAACAGTGCCTGGTAGCGAAGGGGTTAAACAGGCTAGCAAGCGTGCGTGAGTAACAAGAGGCAGGTCCTATACGGAGCAGCTGGCGTGCCGCGCAACGGGGTGCAGCGTTCGCTTCGACGGTCGGAAGAAATAAGTTCTTACTCTCGGAACTTCTTACTTTGGAATTGAGTAGTCTAAGGACTATACTTTTGCATGGTGACATTATCTCAAAATCGATTTTTCCAAAATTTATGACTGGAGGTAACCCCTTAAACGCACATAAAAATTGCCTTTCTTAACATTGTTAGAGTGATTTGAAGTATTGAGTATTATTTGAGCAAAGACATTGTAAGATTATAGCAAGAATACGAGGGATACCTTTAAAGTTCTTATAAAAACAGAGAGAAAAAAGTTTTTTCTTTCAAAATATTCGCCATTATATATTTTTGCATGGGTTCCAAGCAATTCTCGTAAAATTTTTCCACTCTAAAGGTGGTACCTCCAATACATGGTTTTTGAAGGCTTCAACAGCTTCTTAAGGTGGTAAAAATCGTTGCCCACACATTTTTTTGTTTGATATCACATAACTTTTACAAGATTGATTTTGCTTCAGCTAATTCTTGCAGTTGATCCGATTTTTATCTGGGTTTTGAATTAAATGGAATTTAGGTTCAAGTAGCTATGTCTGTATCAAAAATAACATTCGCCACATTCCTTGCTGTAAAAGATCATGCTAAAGAACTTCTTTATCTGAGACAGCATTACCAGATTGATTTATAACTAGAGCGGGCCAAATTGCGCCATCCAACAGAATCGGAATCAGGCGCAACGGCCGCTTATTGTAAATAGCGTATATGTGAGTCACAGCAGATATGTGATATTTCGAAATTAATACACAAGAGTAAAAAAATAAAAGCTGACGCAATAATAATGTTTAGTAATTACAGCGGATATATATATATATATATATATATATATATATATATATATATATATATATATATATATATATGTATATATATATTACACGCTGAGGTGTTTTTATTTTCATTATGATTTTTTATTTGATTGAAAACGGTATGCGTTGTAAATGGGATGTAATAAGGAAATAACTGAGAAACTGAACGCTTTTTTTATTCTGTTGTACTTAATAATGTAACTGTAAATAAAGATATAATAAATAAATTCTATCCTTCTTAATAATGCGGATAGGCTTGTTTAAAAAGTTGCACCATCAGATAAGTTTCCACATTTGCCTCGGTGAAGGATGTTCGCCGAGACGAAAAAATGTTCTTATATTTCGAAAACGACCGTTCCTGTTCTACCGAAGTAAGACAGGCGTAATTAAAATAATCTTTAGACTTAGTCAAGCAATCTGCAGATGCCCCATCGCACATTTGTCTTAATCTCGTGTAGTCCGGATTCTTTTTTAAAACACTATCGAACTTAGCTAAAACTCGTCCACTTGTTGCATCGTTTATACTGTGTAACAATGTACTAACTTCGTCCACGACTTGCACTGATTCTACCAACGACAATCCAGAATTTTGCAAATTTTCTATCGCGTCTACTAACCCTTTGTAATTGTTGCTAATATTCTTTAGATGTGTTTCAACAGAAATATCGAGAAATCCCTTCTGGCTCATCCTAATAGCTCTAGCTTCGGCAGGGACGAATTGCAAAATAACGGATTTGACTTCTTGAAAATGTTCATTATAATAAAAAGCGGCTTTTAACCACGTTCCCCAACGCGTAAGAATGGGTGTGGTGGTTCTCGAATACCAGGGCATAACCTGTGGAATGCCCTAGTCCTCTTAGGACTTTTGAGAAACACTTTTTTTGCGTTTGCTATTAATGCATCCACCTCCGGGTAACACTCTCGAATAGTTTGTGCCACAAGATGTAAAGCATGGACTTTACACGTAACATGTAAAAGTCCTTCACACTTTTCTTTAAGGGAACGGCCTACACTACACATTGTTGCTGCACCATCGCTCATGAACAACACCAGTTGACTGGTTGACACTTGAAATTTTTGTAACGTTTCGAGAACTACGGCCGTAATTGCTTTACTAGTACACTGTTTTAATCTTCTGCTGGCTAATAGAATTGCAAAATTTGGTTTAATAGGATCTAATACGCGCACTATTATATTCAAAATAGAATTTTTTTTGCAATCTGTCGTCTCATCAAGACATAGCCACAGCTGTTTATCTTTTAATTCGGCTTTAATTCGATTTTCAATGTCCTCACGTATTCGTGGAATATCTCTCCGTAACGCTGTCCGAGATGTAGTATCCACTCGGTATTGTATGTACCCCAGAATTTTCGAAATGCTTTTTTATCAAGTATACGAAGTGGTAGACCACATACCATAAACGTTAAAAGCAATTCTAATTGAAATTGACGTTGTTGTGACACACCATTTCTTTTATTTCTGTGGTGTGCGCTATTTATATGTCTTTCACAATCACGTTTGCTCCAGCACAGTAGTTTCTTTTTACAAACTTTACAGAAAATTGTACTCCCATTGTAGTGTAAATCCACAAATTCACTAAGAAATTTATTAACTTTCGTAGGTAATGGCCGTTTATTTTTAATAGTTACGTTAGACTAATCACTAAAGCGAGCACACCGACGCTTGTTTCTAGTATGCCACGAAGTGGTGCAAACGTAACATCTGCAGACTCGTCATTTGTTGATGAATAGAGCGCGTCATCCGTAAATGAATAAGCGCGCTGTTAGTTCGTAGCCGTCGATGAATGAACTTTTTTTTGTAGTGGCCCACTGTGAACAACGCCCTATTTATCAACGAACACCCAAACTGCAGGTGTATATTTGCGCGTCTTCACGACGTAATAGACAGTGGTTTTGGTCCTCGTCCTAATAATTACATATTTAAATTACCTATGTTTACATACATATATGCGCCCGGCAGCCTGATTGCGAACCTAGCGCGTGGCGCTCTTGGCCCGCTCTATTTATAACAAATCAGTAGGTTCTTGAGAAAAAATCAGTAGATTGTAAAATTATATTAATAGATAAACGAATTATAAATTGCAAAAGATGTTATTTACAATGTAACAAAACGCACAAAAAACCATTAAAATAAAAGCAAACAAAAAAATTTCCCTTAAAAACATTAGATCTGTTTATAAAGTAGGAACATTACCCAAAAGAAATAACTTAATTTGTAATAATAATTATAACGGTAACGTTGGTGAGATATGGTAAATAATTGTATGATTTTTCGTCTGTAATGAATCCCGAAAATCGCGATCTACAACGAGAAATAATTCAATTGAAGTGAGTCAAAATGAAATCCTACCAGTATTATAAATATATCGATAAAAATTTTAACCAGAAAAATTGTAGATAAATAAATAAAAATAAAATCAACACATTAGGCTAAGCGATAAGAGCTGTAAAAAGGTTAGGATCTGACGAGAATTTGTTGCGGTGTTACCAAGTCAAACAAAAAGCGCCTATAACACGGAAAATAACATGTGGATATTAGAAAGATTCGGTAATAAAATAAATTATTGATAGAATTGTGGCTCCGAAGTGAAAGAGATTTAACGTGTTGACCGGTCTCAATCATTTTCGCGGTGCTACAGATTTTGTAAGAAAACGCCGGTATAGCACCAATACGGGGGTTGTCTTTTATATTTCGGGAATAGAAAACAACAAAAGAAATCAATCATCGCAAATGGCTTTATTGTTTTTCAAAATACACTTTTGCATGCGCTTGAATCAATTTTCGAAGCACTTTTGCCACTCCGACAGAGGTACCTCCAAAACATGCATTTTAAACACATCAACCGCTTCTTCAGGCGTTGAAAAACGTTGACCTCTTAATTTATTTTTGATGTGCGGGAATAAGAAGAAGTCATTGGGTGCCAAATCAGGTCTGTACGGCGGATGATTCATCAATTCGACTTTTTCGGTCCCCAAAAACTCTCTTTGAGCCGATGTGTGAGAACTCGCGTTATCCTGGTGGAGAACGATGCGTCTTCAGCGGTTGGTTTCGCTCATTTTTCCGAAGATTTCTGGTTGTGTACCATTCAGAATTGACCGTTCGACGTTGCACTAACGGTACAGTTGCCGCATGTCCGGTTTTTCCGAAAAAACGCGACCATCAATTCAATCATAGATCCATGATTCGTCGCCTGTAACGATGTCATAGACGTGTTTGGAAACACCGCAATCGTATTTCTTGAGCATTTTTTTCGACCAATCGACACGAGCCCTTTTTTGTGCGGGTGTCAAATTATGTGGTATCCAACGCGAACAAATTTTTTTGGTGGCCAAATGTTCGTGCAATATTGAATGTATGCTGGTCCCACTAATGCCCAAGGATGCCTCTCTCTCACGATAAGTCACATGACGATCCTGCAATACGAGTTCACGCACAGCATCGATGTTTTCTGGAACAACAACCGATTTAGGACGACCTTCACGAAATTCGTCACTGAGCGAACCAAGGCTACGATTGAATTCCGTATACCGTCGATATATGGTGGTTTTTGATGGTGCTTCGTCGCCAAAAGTCGAATTCAGATCATCGATGCTTTGTTGTTGCGATAATTCACGTCGAAAGTTGTAATAAATTATCGCACGGACATGTTCACGACTTAATTTCATGTCTTTACCGAGATGAATTTTTCAACTTACTGTAAACAACACAAATGACGCCTGTACGTCCGAGTAAAATATAGCGACAAAAACTCAAACTTTACGATAGGGACGTTGGGTGGTAGATGGTAGCACCAGGATAGCTCAGTCCCGAAATATAGGTAAAAGGCAACCCTCGCACCACAATGGACACCCACGATGACGAGACCGACAGTAGCGATAGGAAGAGACCACGAGAAGAAGAGGGAAATCAGTTCAAGAAAAAGTAAAAAAACACCAAGAACACCGCAAAAGAATAAAGAAACAGATTAAGATAAATAAGATGCAATCCTCAGGATGTTAACAAAATTGAATGCTGATGTACAGGATATAAAAGAAGAACAAAAAGAATATAGAAAGGAAATAAGAGAGCTAAGAGAAGAAAATGAAACAATTAAAAAAGAAAATACGACCTTAAAACAGAAGATAGACAAAATAGAGGGAAAAATGTATAAAATGGAAAAAGAAAATAGAAGAAATAATGTAGTCGTACAGGGGATGGAAATTAATACATATGACCAGAGTGCATTAAAACAAATGAACATTTTTTCTATGGAGCCATGCAACTTGAAACTAAAATTAAAGGCGTGTCAAATTTGGGGAATGATATATGCTTGCAACAACAATATTCTCGGCACACTCCGCACCACACAAACTATTAATGAACTCTGAAAGGCCGTTTTGAAGACACGCGGGCCTACATCTTCAGCCGCGAACCGATTGACGGCTAGGCGGCTACCCCACAGTCCTTGCTATCATTATTAACATATGCTTGATCGAATTATAAAACAAAACAGATAAAGAAAAGGTAATGAAACCAAGGCAGTTAAAGAAATCAAAAATTTACATAAATGTTGGTATGAACAAAGCAGAGAGAGAAATTTAGAAGAAAATAAGAAAAAGGGCAAAAGAAGAAAAGGGAATGAATGTAAAAATCGGTTTTCAAAAATCAACGATAAATGGAGATGCGTGGGAGTGGAATACTAATGAAAACCAATTTAATAGAAAAAAATACATCAACTTCCAAAAAACTAGAAGATGTCAAAAATAAAGAAAGACGAAGGCAATGGAAAAGGTAATGAGAAGAGAAAAAGCGAAAAATATAAAAAAAAAAATGGCAACTTGGAATGTGAGAGGAACTTATGATTAGAGTTGGCCACGCGCGCCAACGGGCAGCGGCGTTGTTTCGATTAGGCCTCGGGTTCCACTAGAGCTATTGTGTGTAGATGTTCGCTGTCGTAAACACTTTCGCGTAGTTGTTAAATAAAAATAAAATAATGCGTGCTCAAACACTTACCATTTCAAGAGTCCTCCCTGACATCGCAAAGTGAATAATGTCTGTTAAATATCTGCAACATTAGATATGTTTCCACAGTTGTTTCGACAGACCGAGTGCGGCGCGAGGAAAAAATGTGTTTATATGCAGAGAACGAACGTTCTACATCTAGTGACGTTATATTTGCGTAAGTAAAATATTCTTTGAAACAACTTAACGGTTCTGTTGGCGCACCTTCACAAATGTGTCTTAATGTGCCAAAATCAGAATCTTTCTCTAAAACACTTTCAAACCTTTCTAGAGCACAAACATTTTTTGCGTCTTCTACCGCGCATAGCTGTTCGTGAACATGTTGCACTATTTGCACAGATTCCACTAACGACACCGAAGGATTTTGTAATTTTTCTATTGCATCTGCTAGCCCGAAGTAATTGCCGTGAATGATTTTTAAATCCATTTTAACCCGACTATCTTGAAATTTCGACTGGCTTTTCTTGATAGCGACAGCTTCCTTTGGGTCGAATTCTAAAACCACGTTCTTAATATTCTCATAATATTTATTATAATAAAACGCAACATTTAACCAAGTTCCCCAACGTGTAAGAATAGGTTCTGGTGGCTCAGGTATACGGGGGCACAGTCTGTGAAATTCGCGAATACGTTTCGGGGATTTGAGAAACACTGCTTTTGTATGCGCTATTAAAGCGTCTACCTCAGGATAACATTTTCTGATACCATCTGCCACAAGATTGAGAGCATGAATTTTACACGTAATGTGTAACAATTTAACAGAATGCTTTTTAAGAGACCGGCCTACAGAAACCATGTTTGCGGCACCATCACTCATAAACATCAAGAGTTGTTGAAACTTCAAACTTTTCCAATGTATTTAACACTAACTTTACAATTACTTCGGCAGTACATTGTTGTATTCGTCTGGAAGCTAATAGAATTGAAGGTGACGATTGATGCGGTTCCATTTTATGTGCCATTACATTACCGACCGAATGTTTTTTACGATCTGTCGTTTCGTCAACACATAACCACATTTTTTTTTCTTTCAACTCCGATTTAATTCTTTTTTCAACATATTCACGAGCAGATGGCACTATCCTTTGTAACGATGTCCGACTTGGTAATCTGTACTCCGAATAGTTATTCCAAAACAAGAAAAGCTTCCTTGTCTAGTAAATTAAACGGTATACTACATATAATAAAAGTAACACATAAATTAAATATAAATTTGTCATAGTCTCGTGTGCAAGTTTTTTTTGAAGCATGCCGTTCACTGTTTACGTGTCGTAGACAGTCCCTTTTGGACCAACTCATCAACGGGACATTACATACTACACATTCAATTTTAGCGCCATTATACGTTAAGGAATTTCGGCTAAAAATTCTCTAACTTGGTCCGCCTTGGGTCATTTGCGCGACGTACGCAACATTTCTAAACAACACGTACTGCGCTAATGGAAGGTCGAAGCTACACTCAGGCTTGCATGTAACCGTATAGATACGACGCAGCTGCCTGTTGGCACGCGTGGCCAACTTATGATACAGGCAAGTTGAAGGAATTAATAAGGAAATTACAAGATACAATTTGGATATATTAGCAGTGCAATAAACTAAACAATTAGAAACAGAAATCGTGGATATAGAGGGTATAACTTTTTTTAAAAATGGCGGGAAGTATAGAATCCGAGGAACAGGTTTTATGCTGCAGAATAACTTAAAAGAGAGGGTAATAGCATTTAATCCGGTATCAGGTAGATTGCGTTCGATAAGAATAAAAGGAAAAAAAAAGAAATATAACTCTAATAAATGTACATACTTGCACCTATAGAGGATGCGGGAGAAAACGAGAAAGATTTTACGAACAATTAGATAAAGAATATGAAAGTATACCAAAATATTACATGAAAATAATCATAGGGGTTTGTAATGCTAAGATTGGGAAGGATATATATGAAAGCACGGCCAGGGAATCATAGCAAGCATGAAATAACAAACAATAACGGGCACAGAATATGTTTTGCAATGGAAAGAAATAGGGTGATAAGAAGCACCCAGCTACGGCGGCAAGATATACGAAGGAACGTGGAAGTCTTCAGACGGAAGAAGTGGAAAGATGGAAAGAGAAAATTTATAAGACGGTAATCAGAGCTACGGCTATATACGCATGCGAAAAATGGGTGGGCTGAAGAAGAAAAATTAAAACGGTGGGAAAGGAAAATACTATGGAGGAATAAGTACGGAGGAGGGATGGAGGAAAAGAACGAACAAGGAATTAGAAGCACTATACAATGGACCAAAAATAACAACAGTTGTAAAGGTACAACGAATAAGATGGCTAGAACATGTGCATAGATTGGGGAAATAGAAGACCAGTAGGAAAAAATAGGAAACGAAGACCACGGAAAAGATGGCTTGAGTTTCATATTAATTTAGTATAATTATAATAGGAACGTAACTTCTTTTCGGCCTGTTGAACATAATAATAATAATAATAATAATTATAAACATTTCAATGAAACGATATCTTTTTACAAAATAAAAACAAATAACCAAAACACTGCATAAATAAAATAATTATTTTATAATTAGGTAGGCATTAAAAACCGAGATTAAGTTAAGTAGGAACATGAACTGATATGAGAGGAATACCTTCTTGTTAATAATAAAAAAATAATAATTAAAATAAACATTTTAGAGAGAGATTTATCTACGAAACTACAAATGATAACATAAAATAAAACAAATTAAGAGAAAGTCTATCGAACGCGGTTCATCGATCCAACTAAACGTAAGAATAAAATGGGTTATCTAATTGCTTAAAATTACAAAAAGTCGCAGGTTAACGCGTAATACACCACACCTAGGCGACTTATCCAACATCTCTTCTCCAACTTCTCTTACATTTGAAAGGACTTGAAGTCTTTCAATTAATTCTTTACGCTTTAATTTTAATAATTTTGTAAAAATAACTGATGCAATCGCAGATAAAAATTCAAAGGTTGTATTTTGGAAAAAAAGAATGGAAATTGGTCAATTTTTCAGCGAGGGTGGCGCAGGTTTACATGTAGTTCCCCTACGTCACAACCTGGTAGAGAATGCTCTTAAGCGAAGTTCACCCACGTGTTTTACTTAAGAGAATACCTCGTTAACAAAACGAATAAAATTAGTGGTGGAGCAGTCATTTTACGAGGGTAGATTGAAAAGTTTCCGGAGTGACAATGAAAACAAAATAAATCGGATTCAAGGAATCCGATTCCGATTCGGAAGCTCAACACACTTGGTCCAATGTTCCTCTAGCTTCTCGATTCCCTCCCGGAAGTGACTTTCTTCGAGGTTCCCAAAATAATCATTTACAGCCTCTGTCAGTTCTTCATTCGATCAAAATCTCTTTCCATCCAGAAATGTTTTGAGTTTCGGGAACACGTGGAAGTCCGACGGAGCCAAATCAGGAGAATACGGCGGATGTGGAAGGATTTCGAACTTCAATTCTTGACCATTTCCGGGCGTTTTCCCTTGCTGCTTTTAGTTTGTCCAAAAGTGTTGTGTAATATTGGCCAGTTAACAGTTTTTCTTTTTTCAAAATAATCGATTAGCAAAATTCCTTTTGCCTCCCAAAAAGCTCC
Organism: Dynastes tityus; assembly: GCA_029618875.2. Taxonomy (NCBI): domain Eukaryota; kingdom Metazoa; phylum Arthropoda; class Insecta; order Coleoptera; family Scarabaeidae; genus Dynastes; species Dynastes tityus. The sequence goes on along the minus strand of JAROYD020000023.1, from coordinate 1,456,272 downwards.
AGCCGAGTGAATGGTCTTTGCCTTCTTCGGAACCGATTCACCGCGTTCAATCCACTGTTTTGATTGCATTGTTATTTCTGGTGTGTAATGATGAATCCAGGTCCCATCCATGGACACGAATCGTCTCTTGAAATCCGTTGAATTCATCGTAAACACTTCTAAACAATCGGCTGAGGTTCGAACTCGAATGCGTTTTTGCTCAAAATTGATCAAATGCGACACCCATCTTGCAGAAAGCTTTTTAAGCCCAATTCATTCTGTAAAATATGAACTACTCGTTCATAAGAGATCCCCACGGCTTCCTCAATTTCACGCACTTTTACTCGGTGATCTGTCAAAACCACGTCATGGATTTTCTCTACAATTTCTGGCGTGGTAGCCGTTTTCGGACGTCCTGAATGTGGTTCATCACTTGTATGCGTGCGACCACCCTTGGATTCCAAAACCCAAAAACTCACGGTAGAAAATAAAGGTGATGAATCCCCAAGAAAGGCATCTAACCTTGACTGGATTTCCGTTGCGGTTTTCCCTTCCAAATAGACAAATTTGATGACCGTTCGAACTTTGTTTTTATCCATAATTGAAAACACAAAAAGATACTTGATTTCAATGCTTGCCAAAACCAGACTATTCGACATATCGATTTGACATTTGCAGTCAATTGATATGAAAGAGTTGGCCGTACAACGACATAAAGTATTTGGAAAAAAGCAACCCCTTAGCAGCAATTCCGCAAACTTGTCAATCTACCCTCGTAGTCCAATAAGCTAAAAGGTTTTAACTTCAACACACGTCGCCAACACAATCCTTTTAACTTCACTCAAACTTTATAGACAATATTTTTGCATAAAATTATAACATTTAAACACAAAATGCATACAAAGAATTCGAACTCATTTAGCAGAAAAAATTGTTGTATGCTTGGAATAAATATAATTCTGAAATTACGAGGCTGATTCCTTGTAACTAGAGTGTTTGCCGAACCATTAGCAAACTATAAAAACTGTATAATTAAAATACCATTGCTTAATTATTTCCTGCGTTAATCCAGCAATTTGTTAACACAGAGAGAAATAGTGAGGCACAACTTTGTACCTTTGTACCTTCACTACTTGCCGTTTTGATAAGCACATGTATGTATGTATTTTTTCTAATAGTTCGTAATAATTTGAACCGAAACACTTACACATAGCAATTTAAAACGGAATTCTGATCCCGTTATGTAGCAGGAAAATAAATAATATAATACAATTAGTTCGTAGCAATTGTAATCTCTAGCCAGTTCCGGTCCATATCTCTTATCCGTTTTGACGTTTCTAGTGGAATGATTAAAACGGCGCGTGAAATGAACCGTTTCGTTTATTTCTACGTATTTGCATGTTTAGGCTATGCAGAAAAGAGAGAGGAATAATGGCAAAACAAATTCGAATTATATACATTGTCGAGTTGACGACAATGCGGTTTCGTACAATCGTTATGAAATGTCAATATAATAGCGCTTTCGGCACACTTTTCACAATTCACAATCGATGATGGTAAATTTTAGATTGGGGAAAACAACTTTCTATACGAAACGAGAAAATAATGGTCTCTTGGTTGACTTGAACGTGCACGATTCTATTCAAATATTTCGAGTGGATTAACTCGTCAAACATTTTACAAATTAGGCATACGAGGGTAGTCTGACAAGTTTCCAGACTAACACAGAAATTGGTATTGTATTGTCAAATTAAGTTTTATTTCTCAACATAGTCTCCTTGTAAGGTTATACACTTTTCCCAGGGATGCCCCATCTCTTTAATATTTCAAACTTTGAGTCTAGGAATCAGAAAAAATGTCGCTGGGAACCAGATCTGGTGAATAGGCTGGATAATCTATCAATTCGTACCCCATTTCGTGAATTTTTGTAGTGGCAACCATTGAAGTGTGAGATAGTGCGTTGCCTTGGTGGAACAAAACTTGTTTCTTCAAAGGCGACCGTTTTTCTGCAATTTTTGCCCTCAACTTGTGAAGTAATGATACGTAGCATGCCCCCGTTCTTGTTTTCCTTTTTTCAAGATAATCGATTAATACAACGACGACCGATGAAACAGTCTTCGCTTTTTTCTGAGTTGATTTAGATTTACCCTTCGCAGTTCGCTGTTTCGACTATTCTTTGGCTTGAAGAGTGTACTGTTGCGTATCCAAATGTCATCTACAGCTATTACTAACCTGGGTAAATATGCGGTAACAGCCAGAGGCGTGGCGAGCGCATAAAAGGTAACACATAAAATACAAGGTAAGAAATAAATTATAAAACGTGCTGAAACACTTACCGTTCTAAAAGTCTTCCGTGAAATCACAAACTGGGTAACATCTGTTAAATATTTGAATTATTAGATATGTTTCCAGAGCTGTTTCAGTCAAGTGAGTACGACGCGCGGAATAAATGTTTTTTAATGCCGAAAACGACCGTTCGACATCTAGCGATGTTATATTTCGGATGATATTATCGGAGTCTTTCTCTAAAACACTTTCAAATTTTCGTATTACACACCAATTTGTTTCGCCTTCTACAACGCATAACTGTGCGTGATCATCATTCACAATTTGAACAGAATCCACAGAATTGTTGTGAATAGTTTGTAAATCTCTTTTAACCTGACTATCTTGAAATATTTCCTGGCTTTTCTTGATTGCTGCAGCTTCTGTCGGATTGAATTTTAAAACTACTTTCTTTACTTGATCAAAATATTTGTTGTAGTAAAACGCAGCCTGCAACCATGTTCTCCAACGTGTAACAATCGGCTGTGGTGGTTCAGGTAAATCAGGACACAGTTTGTGAAATAGTCGAGTATGTTTCAGGAACTTTAGAAACACTGCCTTTGTACTAGCAATCAATGCATTTACTAGTGGAAAACATATAGGAATCGATTGTGCCGCAAGATTTAGAGTATGGATTTTACAGGTTACATGTAAGAAGTTGCCACTGTGTTCTTTAAGAGATCGGCCCAAAGAATGCATGTTTGCGGCACCATCGCTCATAAACATTTTTTATCTTTCAATTCCGTTTTCATTCTTTTTTCTATATGTTCACGAGCAAATGGCCACTACATTTCGTATCGATGTCCGACTAGGTAATTTACAGTCCGCATATTTATTCCAGAAGGAGACAAATGCTTCTTTGTCTATCAAACGAAACGATAGATTACATAAAATAAGAGTAACACATAAATCAAATGTACATTTTTCTTGGTCTCGTATGCCACTTTTTGCAGATGAATGCTGTTTGCTTTCGATGTGACGTTGACAATGGCTTCTGGACCAACACATTAAAGGAATTTTACAAACTAGACATTGAATTTTAGCGCCATCAAAAATTAAGTCCGGCATGTCCACTATAGAGTTGTTAACTGTGTCTGCCATTGGTCGTTTTCGCGACGTACCTAACTGCGACATTTTTAAAGCAAACATAAGCGTACAATTACGAAATAAGTTACGACAGCCTACATATACACAGAACTACTCGCATACAGCATCGATTTAGTACTGACGCTGTGAACGCGTGAAATAAATAATCGCCGACTCCGCATCACATATCTACTACACTGACTGTTACCGCTGTTTGCCCAGACTTGTTATTACTCAACGCTAAAACTTCGACTAATTTCACTTAATCCTTTCGGTACTGACGGGACAATATGTCCCACAGCTTGTTTGTGTATTCCTATTGGAAATTGCGTTCTTTTAAACAGCCCCGTTCGATGTCCCAAATGTCGTCTGAGATGTTAGTGAATAACTTACAAGGAAGTACAGGTAAGTGCATCTCACCGATTTGAATGAAACTTTGTGTGTTTATAGATCGATTTAGTGTAAGAACAACGGTAACTATCTTAGTTGCCCAATCGCCCATTGGCGGGGTGTAAAGTACCAAAAGCTCAACACTACCCTTCGCTGTTTGACTCACTAGCTCAGAAACAATTGAGAGATATCAAAAAAGGTTAAGACAAGTTTTAAACTGTTTTACATGCTCTTAACGATTACGTAAATGTTTTCTCCATAACGAATATTTATTTGGGGAAGCAACCCCCCACTCCCTTATTTTATGCAAATTTCAGAATTTTTATATACTTCAAAAATTTAGTTTTCCCTATTCTCTTGGTTGTGAAGTGAATAATATATCTAGATATGAACTACGTCGTATTTCAAGTAGATATTGATAAGGAACTTGTATTCATTTGTTTTCCACAAACTGCCATGTACGCTTTGTTTGGGACAAATACATCCCAGTAGTAATTTTTGTTGAGACATGTTTAACCTAGTTGTATTGTGCGGTATATAGCTTTACAATCGCGTTTTAGTAGAAGGAAACCATTATCTGAATCAGAATTGCTATATTTGGCTGGCCACCTGTCCGAACTCGAGTCAGACTCTGATGATCCATATGCTAGAGAGAGTGGGTCTGATTACGATCCCAATGATTATGATGCATTAGACATTAAACTATCATGACCATAGCGATGATCAAAATACTCACCAAATACCAGGTTAAAAAAAGAATAACGAATTCTTGCGAGGAGGAAGCTCTTGAAGAAGAAGAGAAGGATGTTTCATCAAATACAGTTTTAGATGAGGAAGCTAAACAAGTAAAGTCAAAAAGGAACATACGATCTTGGGCAAACTCAGTGCCATCACCAGTAGTAATGTGGGCAGCAGTAAGTGCCGAAAAACAAGTACCACAGGAACAAAAACCACAATCCTAGCTGACCTAGACCGTGGTTCTTCAATGTTAGATGTTTCCTTCAAACTCTTTCCCCAATGACTTTTTACGTTTCTCTCTGGTTGTACAAATCAGACATTAGAAATGCTTAATCGTGCAAAAAGGAATAAAAAGGACAGACATTTCCATATGCTTTGACAGGTTTTTGCATAGGCAGATTTAGTAAACAATTTGGAATTTGTTTGTGTAGGAACATGTATCAAAAACAGAAAGAATGTACCATAGTTTCAAAACAAACTTGAGGAAATGCTGTGTAATAATTTTGGTTCTAAAATGGCAGGGCACAAAAGAAGTTCTAGTTCTCAATAACTGTCATACAAATACAATGATGGAAGTGAGTAGAAAAGAAAAAACTGGTACTCGGATAACTGTCCCATTATAAAATACTATTGGGGCAATATGCCCCGTGTATTTTTTCTGAAGCGTGGGAAACGAGAGACTTACAAATTGAATTGAAGCCTTCTCATACGGCCAACATTAGAGAACCGTCATCAAAATATTTGTATTTACAAAGTAGGGCTTTGGAAGTATTCATTCGAATGCGTTTTTGGTTCTAAGTGAGCAAGCGCGGCACCCGACTTTTTGTATACTCAATTCTGCAGTGAATACGTTTTTTCGAGATGCCCACAGCCTCTGCTATCTTTCTAACCTTAATTTGACGGTCGTCTAGCATAATTTGGTGAACTTTTCCGATGTTATCGGCAGTGGCTGCAGCTTTAGGCCGTCCAGAACGTTCATCGTCAACCAGGCCGGTACGATCACCTTTAAATTCAGCTGCAGAGCCCCGTAAACAGCGTCTATCTCGGTTTTAATCTGCGTAGGCACCTTGCCTTTCGAATGCAAGGATTTAATGACGGCTTGATATTCGATTTTTCCATTTTTACGGAAACACTAACATTAACTGACACATACGACTGTTAGACAACAACTGAGCGTCCAACATGGCTGAAATTTTCAAAAGTATCTTGCTGCACAAGCGCAATTATATTAATAGAATATTATTAACGAGTTTTTCATGTTTTTCATGTTTGAGACTTGAAACTTTTGAGACTATCCTTGTACTTATCGATCTAAAACTCTTTCTCTAAATTCTTCAGACAAGGAATTATCTATCACCTCTCACTGAAACTTAGATAAATAATTTTAAATTATGTTTGTAGATTAATAACAGTCAATAACACCTTGCACACATCTATATGTATATATTTCTCCAACGATTCCTCGCGATTTATATAGTTTTCCGTACAATCGACCTACCTTCCTTGAACGAACGATGTAGGTGTACAACATGAAGGTATAATAATGGGAAAAGATGTAGGTATCTGTTTAACAATCTTCTTTGATTATTACTATTATTATAGGTAACTTTCTTTAACTTTATTCTCTGAAACCGCCTCTTCTAACATTACATCGTCTGAGTTGTAGTAACCTGCTAATTAGACGCGAGTTTCCGAAAAAGGTCCGGCTATTGTTGTATTTCAAACTTTCGTTTCGTAAAAGAAACATTGTCCAAGTATTATTGAATGACCTACAAATATAATTCTAATACAGGTCGTAATACAATATTTGCGGCTTCTTAACTTGTATTATTTATTTGTTTACCTATTTATTTATAATAAAAATAGAAAATTGCGTTATCTAAAACTGCCGCTCGTGAAATCGTGTCTTACCAGACGTAAATGTATCAAATGGATCTATTAATAAGCTACAATTTATGGTTGGTATAACAAATAAATATCTTTAAGTTTGTTCTTATGAATTTCTGTAATAAATACCAAATTTGTACAGTTCCAACTTGTCCAAAACTAAGCTGTAACACAGTCGAACACTTTACTAAGCTCCCATGAGGCTCATTCAATTAGTAACATGAAATATTAACCGGGGGTAGGTATTGTTATATTCAATGTTTACATCGGAAATCAGCTGTCAGTCTTAGACAGTTAGGTTATTCAGGATAGCCACCCGATAATAATGAAATCCCCTCTAGCGAAGAAAAAGCTAATTTCGAAAGCCACAATTTCTCTCCAGGCCGGCTGGCCTTGGAGTGGAGACGTAAAATCATTAATTTAAGTCCAGATAACGACGATCTTAGTGGAACAAGGACAAATTCACTCTTCTTTTTATTCTTCTAATTTCGCAAAATCTTCAAAATAAATGAAAGAAACAATCGCTATCGCGATTAAATAAATCAGAATTGGGACGCCAGTAAATTCATCAATTCTGGTTAAGCCTCAGTCGAGTTAACTAGTGTTTTGGCTGCGGTCTCCATTTAAAGTGTTCGATGTAGCAATTAGAAAGTAAATTTAAAATAAAGAAAAAAGGTTCGAAGTTAGAACAAGCAGATTTCCTGTAAATGTCATAGGAAACATTGTGTTTTTATGACATCTTCTTAAAAATCAAGGTTAATTTACGTTTTAAATTTTAATATTTGTTAAGTCCCAATTTTTAATTTCAAAATTCATAAATAATTGCCAAAAGAGTATCAATTTTTTAACAATTTTCACTGAGAAAACATTTCAGTATAATAATGGTCTAAATTCTCACAAAACTCCTTTACTAAATCGATGCTACCGGTTTCGAGCAAGTCAGCTCATCATCAGGAAGGCTGAAAGTCATCCAATGATAAAAGTTGCAATATATCAAAAATTAGGTAATAACATATGTTAAAATTACTTTTCTTAAACATTGTAACTAGTAAAAAATGTAGTCTAGATTTGTATAAATGTATAAAAGATAATTGAAAGTTGCAGATATAATTAATGTAAATAATGTAAATAATTTATGAAAAATAAAAAAATTGGTGATATCTATCACTCAAAGGGGAAAAGTACAACACGAAGGAGTATCAAACAGAAAACCATACATGACAACCATGTATTGAACAGAATCTCGAAGGTGTGGGTCGTTTTTTTCCCTAAATTATTTCAAATTTTAATATTTTAAAATGTTTACACATTTCAAAAAAATTTCTGTAGATACCATGATCGATACATGATCGATAACTAGCGCCCCAGGCACCTCCTTTGTTATTTTAAGTGGAACACCCTGTATATTATAACGTTTTTAGTTGTCTCTTCTAAGAATAAACCAATGCAATATAGGTTTCATATGTCCATTTCTCACAGATTTCGACATATTTATAATTTTGTCATCTATCGCCTAAATTTGGATATATTTACTTCCTTCAAAAATCCTAAATGCTGGCGAAAATTTTTCTGAGATTAAATTGCATGCTTGCCTCTATCTAGACGTGATATTAGAACTCCTTGGAAATATACATGGTGTTCAGTATTGAATAGCAAATTTTACAAAATTCTTACTAAACTTTACCAGAAACGTCATTTCTTTATTACGATATAATTTTTTTGCGTCCACCGTATAGGAAATCTATACCTCTAACGTTTTTGCATATGCTTAGCATTTGTCTAGCAATAAAAGTGAAAGAGATATTTGCAGTTAAACGCGTAGTCCTGCACTTGGATATTGGATCCAAGTGGTTTTAATTGTTACTATTGTTTGGTCACCGTGACTACAGTAAACAAAATATACTAACATTGCTGCACGTACCTTACCCTCTGGAGAAGATAAATATATGACGATACAAAAGTACAAAAGTGTACAAAGTACAAGTACAACCGCTCAATTCCCTTTTGCTTCGTTATTTTACGTTAAGGAACTTTAGCTCGACAGTGTACATAGTAATCCAACAATGTAATGCTACTAATGGTAGATTCACCTCACGAGCCCATATTTATAAACGTTTAGTTCAATGTCAGCGAAGAGTTATTTAACCGCCAAACAGGCTGTTGAGAACAGCAACGTGCCGATTGACTTTCGCGTAAATAAATAATGTAAAGTATGCGTGATTTTACAACCGTACAATGTATTAATTGATATCTTTTTCCGTCTTTTAATATAGACAAATATGTAGACCTAAAAGAATGGTGAAAATTACGCTTTCGACAAACAAATTGAGAGTTTGTTCTGACGTCCGAAGTTTGTATACAAATAATAACGATGGTAGATAAATATTTTCCCAGATTTCACTTGATCAAGAAAGAATTTCCATGCTGCAAACTCTCTTGCTTTTACTTTGACGTAAATGTTAAGATGGTAGTGGAATTTTTCTTAATCGAAGCTGTTCTTCCCAACGAGAGAATTTGTTTAAAATTTATCAAAGAAGTTATTGGAGTAGGTATCTCATTTTTAAATTTGGTTTATGGTATTTCGGAAGGCATTTCTTAACGAATTAGTGGAAATAGATTATTCTGACAATAAACTGACTCTGTAAAAGTAGAATTATCCATGCATAAAAGCCATTTCTGGACGATTAAAATATCCATTACAGTTAATTTACGATTTACATCATAAATTCGAACATCTGCACTATGAATATGCGCGACAATAGTTGGCTTTATTATGAAATATGTCACTTGTGTTCATGACTAGTATGCGTTTATGTAGACTTAATTTATTACCGATAAGAACTCTAGTACATATATTATTACACAAGGAAGATTGTTCATATTTGCTGAAATGTTACATGTATTATGGTTTTACGTTCAGCATCATTACGTCTAGATAAATTACGAAACAGTAGATACAGATATGTATTATGTCTACACGTCTTGCATAACTTGTGTCAATGGCTTTTTGTGTTCCTTCCTTCATATGTATGAGTACATTAAGTATGAGATGTTATTAGTATTAGTTATTAGATAAAATAAGTAGGTATTAAATTACGGTCAATTTAACCGTTAAATAGCATATGAAAATGTAACATGGATAAGAACAGGGATTGGCTTTAACTGAAAGATGTAATACGAACTGTTATTTCGTTATTTGATATTCTTCTGTATAACTATCATGGTTTTCCCGAAGGATTTTCCACTGCTACCGCTACATACCGGGTGTCCCAGATTCAATGTTACAAGCGTTATCTTCCTTATTTGCAGAGATGTAAGATCGAGTAAGGTGTTGTCAAAAGTAGTTTACAGAATCTTAAAACAAATACTTTTTAGATCTACCCCTAGTTCCTTTAAGAAACCCCCACCGAACATTTTTTTTTAAATTGTACTCTCTTTTTAACTTTATGACTGAAGTACCAAGAGGTTGGAATACAACGGTATAAACGATAATTGCATTCAAAAAATGATACAAGATGAGAAGTAGAGCGAAGTAATCGTCTCTGCGATGCATAGGCGTTTCAGCGGAGTAGCGGGCTGTGTACAAAAACGATTCTCGCTTTGTCAGCGTCTGCTTGTTTATTTTTCGTTCTGTTTAGGAAACGAGAGCGTGCGTTGTATTTTGTGTTAGGTGTTAAAAGCGGTTATTATACAATTCGATCTTGCCGAACCTGTTGCTATTAAGGAGAGCCAGACAAAATTTCAAGATATACCCATCGAAACAGAATTACAAACAATTCGTAATAATTTTAAAGTATTACATGACGCAATAGAACAACTACAAAATAGAGCGTTGTCGTTAGTGGGGTCACTGCAAATAGTGGACGTAGTACATACACTGCTACGAATTAGACACGACGCGAAATATGATCGCGTTTTAGAAAAGTTCGAGAGTATGTTAAAGAAAGATTACAATTCTATCACATTAAAACAAATTTGTGACGGTGCATTGACTAATCCATTGACTGAATTCAAAGAGTGTTTTAATTATGCATGTACTACATCGGTAGATGTCGAACGATCTTTTTCAAAATATAAACAATTTTTTTTTACCACGGCGAACATCGTTCAACGAGACAACCGTGGAAACATATCTAATGTCAAATTTTACGACTCTTGTCCAGTGGGCGTTAATACTGTGTTTTACAACTATTCAGATGTTACAATTCCTATTTGGTTCAGTTATTATTATTCGATTTATTACTTATTTTTTGGTATTGTACTTACTGAAGGAAGCACACGTCTATGTCGCACAGAGACATTATCTCGCTTTAATGAGAAGTTTTGGTACTCTGTCTTGGTGATGATTCTTTGCTTAATGTTCGACTGCGGTGGTTCTTTGACCCGCGTCCGCCTTATCTCGGGATTTACAACATAAGAGCTTGCCGAAGTTGGGATTATTTGATTTAATAGCATTTTACGCCGATTTTTACTTTGTATGCGAATGGTTCTGTTACATTTATATACAGGGTTAATACAAAAGAATCATCGGGTTTTAAAAATATATATTTCAGAAAGCATGACAGATATAATAGTAAATGACATGTCAATAGAAAGGGGTAATATTTAAGTTTGTGAGCATATCATTACAAATGTTCGATGTGGGTTCCTCGCGTCACACGACATACGTCCAAACGGTAATCCAGTTCAGTCCATACGCGCTGCAATGCGTCTCGATCGATACTGTTTACAGCAGTAGTAGTGCGTGCTCGGAGTTCATCCAGTGTTGTGGGCAGTGGTGGTACGTAAACCCTATCTTTAATGCACCCCTAAAGAAAAAAGGCGCACGGTGTAAGATCGGGAGACCACGTGAACAATGCCAAATCTTGTTCAGCACATCGGCCAATCCAACGGTGAGGGAGTTCCTCGTTTAGATACCGACGCACCTCATGATGCCAGTGAGGCGGAGCTCCTTCTTGTTGGAATACAAAGTTGTGTCAGTTGCGGAAATAACCACAACTGCAACAGATCTAGGTAAGATGGATATACCGGTCACAGTGTTTCCATGAAAGAAAAAAGCTTCATATACATTTGTTTTGGATACTGCACAGAACACATTTAATTTTGGAGAATCCCTTTCATGTTGCACAGTGACATGAGGATTTTCCGTGCCCCATATCCGAATGTTGTGATGGTTCACCTTTCCACTTAAATGAAATATCGCTTCGTCGCTGAATACCAGCCAGTTATCAAATTCGTCGTCTTCCATTGTTTCCTGAATGGTAGTACAAAAATTAGTTTACTTTACGTGGTCGTCGCTTCCGCAAAATTTTCCATACAGTTGGCTGCGGAATACCAACTTCACGGCCTACTCTAATAGTGGACTGTTGTGCAAGACCCACGTAACTTTGTCGAACTGCATCCACCATTTCGTCAGGAACTCGTGGTCTTCCGGTGCTTTTAGGTTTTGTAATGGAACCTGTGTTCTTGAATTGTCGATACCATCGTAGAATACTCTGATGACCTGGAGAATCAGTTTCGTATTGCCGTCGGAATGCACGTTGCACCATAACAACCGATAAACATCGCGCGTACTCTAACACACAAAACGCTTTCTGCTGCATAGTCGCCATTTTGCATACTGTGGTCGTGGCGATACCTGGACGTGTAAAGCTGGGTTCACATCACAGCTGTGTCGCTGTACCGCGGTGTTGCGGCGTGCAAGCTATTGGGTGATGCAAAGAAAGTTACACTGGCGCCATAGGAAATTCACGATGCTAAAAGTTGATTCAACTTTAACATTTAGCGGTGGCACAGCGCGGTTTTCTCAGTGCGTCCTTGCCCAACTTGTGGTTTATCCTTTTCTATTGAGAATTGAGCGGGAAACATCTTTGACGAAACGTGGTCAATTGGAGTGAATTGTTCGACTACAACTTATATATAATATGAAAGGAAAAGATCATTTACATCGACATCTAATTGTAATACCTATTATACTTTTTTAGCAAATATAACGCTAAAAGTCTTCGTCGTCTGTGGTGGTACATACCTATTGTGTATTCCTTATCACACTCATATTCTTAATAGTGTGAAAATCGCAAAAATCTGAAAACTAATACACTTTTGTACAACCCATACAAATACCATCAACAGCCGTTGCTCACCAAAACAAAATTTTAACATGACATGACATATCATGATTGAACTCCTTTTAAAACACGCGCTATTTTCTTTTAGCTGTGAAACAGTGGTGATGTGAACGGCGGTTGGCGTCGTCTTCAAATTTTTGACGCCCCCCAACACCGCGGTACAGCGATACAGCTGTGATGTGAACCCAGCTTAAAGCGACGTTCGCATGCGCTCGTTTTGAGCTTGGATATTTTCCCTTTCTAGCGACATGTCACTTGATATTGTATCTGTAATACTTTCTAAAATATATATTTTTAAAGCCCGATTGTTCTTTTGTAATAACCGTGTATATTAAGTGAATTTAAAAATGTTTTTGTGATAAATACGTACGCATACAATATTTTAAATGAATACAAATGCAATATATATGAGTTGATAAGAACTAAAACGACTAGAATTATTAATTTAATAAGTAAAACGGATGAAATATTAAATTTATAAAATAAAACGATAGAATGTTGGATTTAGAAAATAAAATAAGTAAAATAAAGAATTTGTTAGCATAAAACATAAACTAAAATGTTAAGAAGCCTTAACAAGATTGCCCGACATCAGTCTTGGACACTGCCGTCCTAACATTATAGCAAGTATTGTTCCGTGTTGAAGTGGGTGCCCGGACGTACACCCCGGCCGCTATGGACGGCGTAGGGCGTACAATAACCCCGAATAGATCGATATGAGCTGCATTAATCCGCCACCGCACTCTACGATATACATATTATACATTATAATACGATATGCGGAGCTAGAATAACCGACCGGACTCCTCCCTATATGCATACAGTATGCGTTATCTGTGTGTGTAGCCATAAATACGTAATAGCATTATTATACAATATGTACTTACGTCGTGCATGCATCTATTTCTTCTACCTACCTTCGTTCGAGTTTAATTGGCGCTGTTTTGGGCGGACCAAGATTAGATTTACCTGAAGACGGGCGGTCACAATCACGACGATTCATATTGTAGATCAACTACGTCAACAATCTATCAAATTAAACTAGTACGGTATTCATAAATACGATTTGTAATTCATTCTGTATAATAGAGGAGGTGAACGCGGAGAATCTAATGCATAATTTAGCATAATAAGCATTCAATAGCATTTAAGGAACCTACAGTCCCTGGCCAAATTACTTGAAACACTCAATATTTTGTAGTTTCTTCATAATAAAATATAAACAATATATGTATTATATTTTTTATTTATAAAATATATTGTAAAAATATGTACCATATTTTAACAACGTAAATAAGCAATTAATATTTAGCCCATAACCCATGATTTTTAATAACACCCTTAATTCTTCGGGGCATACTTTCAATGCAAGATATGATTGTTTCTTTTATATCTTCATCGTTCTCCCATACATCCTTTATATTCTTCATTAATATTTCCTTTGTAGGTTCTTCTCTTTCATATTCCTTACCTTTTAGTCGATTCCATATGTCCTCGATGGGATTGAGGTCCGGTGACTTTCGGGGCCAACGTAAAAGAGGTATGTGATTGTCTTCAAAGAATTTCTTAACCTTTTTTGCCACATGGCAAGGAGCATTATCTTGCATAAATATACGCCCTGTCGGTATGCGACGTCCTGGCTTAAAATACGGTAATAACGTGTTTTTTAACACATTTATGTACTGCTCTTGACGCATTGTACCTTCTACAAAATACAAAGGGCCGGGTCCGTCTCCACTAATCACTCCCCAAATCATTACCTGCGGAGGGTGTTTTACAGTTCGAAGAACCGTGGACTCTGTGAGACGTTCGCCAGGTCGTCTACGAACAAATTATGCTCGCTGCACTAACACACAGAGCCAGCACTCGTCACTAAAGAAAACCTATTAAATAATGCAAACATTAATTCAGTAAAAATCATGTTGTTAAGTTATTCACCTTTTTCCAATTCTCGTCTGTGAAATGTCGATATTCTCTTGCAAAGTTGAGACGAGCAGATTTCATTTTTTCTGTTAAACGCGACTTTCTTACAGGTCTTCGGCCCATTAGGCGATTTTCGCGCAATCGGCGCCTGACAGTTCAGCTCGAAATCTCTACTCCTCTCTCTTGTAAATTTTTTTGAATCATTTTAATTGTAGCAAATCTATTGCTCAAAGCCTGATGAACAATTTCACGGTCAGGTCTCTTCGAAGCTCCTTCGTTTAAGTTTCTAGCTAAACGCGATACAGAAGAAGGAGATACTTTCTGTAATTTTGCAATTTCTCATTGTGAATGTTTGTTTGATTGTAGAAGAGCTTGTATAGCGGCTTTTTGTTCACTTGTTAAATCTTTCCCGGCCATTTTCTACAAAAAAACCCCAAATATTTCAAATTCCAAATAATTAATTATTAAGAGAGAGATAGAATAACAATTTTAGCTTTGCAATAACGATATATCAACACAAAACATTTAACGATACTCCACAACGAAATATTTAAAAAAATATCGATACATTCTCTAAACTGTGAACTCGCTAAATGTAAGTTGATAACTGAAATATTTATATATACGTACTTTATTCTTCTAAATATCATTTCTCTGGTATTTTTATTTATTGATACAATAATCTAGTCTCCCTATAAACGATCGGATTCAAAGCAAGAGAATATCATTATAATAGGATGGGAATTTCCAGGTAAAAGGGTTGATTTAAGACATGTTTCAAGTCATATGGCCAGGGACCGTACACCAGCGCTTTTCAGAACTTTAAAGCACACAGTCACATAATTTTTAATCAACAATAAATAATAAAAATTAATCATGATGTGATTCAAAATCTCCACCAATCATTTGTGGGATCAAGGTTCATTTTCCAGCACTAAGTTTTACGTATGAGCTTAAGTGCATTAATATCAAATAATGTTGGAGTTGTTGGTACTGCGCGAATTATCCTCCGAGGTTTACCAAAAAAAATACCAACGTTACATCTATGCGGTGTATTTAGCGAAGAGTTCCTCCATCACATTCTACGCATTTTTGCTAACGCTTAATTAAGACTGCGCTGATTATGTTTTGTAAAGTTTCTGGCGCTCTGCTAGTACAATTCTTTGACATTTCTGGAAGGTGTATCGTAAGCTACGCTTTTTAAATGTCCTCAAAGAAAGTACGCTAAAGGTCTTAGATGAGGAGAACGAGCTGGCCATCTTATAGGACTATTAGCACCTATCCATCGTCTTCGAAGTACCCTATTTAGATGGTTAATATGTTACTGTTCTTAAGCATAAGAGGTAGCTGATGTATTTGAAAATCCAGGTGCAGTTAAAAAAAAATACGAACCGACTAACTGGTCTCCCGATAATTCCACACCAGACGTTTATGTTCCACTTTCTTTAGAAATTAGCTTCTCTCATCCAATGTGGATTTTCAGACGACCAGCGAATTACATATGATGATTAACGATTCCGTTGATTGAAAAGTTGGTCTATTCAGACGACAGAATACGAGCCAGGAAATTTGGAATTTATGAATAAAGTTTTATAAAATGTTCCATGATAAAATCAAGTGTGCGAATTTCATCGCCAATGTAGAGTCTATGGATTTATTGAATTTTAAATGGTTTGGGGAGCCAAGGTATTCTATTTTCGATCAAGAGAAGGTGCGTTTCTACAATACTTTCGAAATGATGATGGATTTGTGTATTGCCATAACGTATATGGTTTAATGGAAGAGTTGGGAATTTCAGCTTACAACGCAACTGAATGGCGACTGTTTATCGATAGCTCAAAGCGGAGCTTGAAGTGTGTTCTCCTCTACAACGGAAATTTATTGGGTTCAGTCCCGATAGGCCATTTAGTTCGTTTGAGTGAAGAATATGAAGACATAAAGAGAGTCATTGATTTGTTGCAATACCACATGCACCAATGGATCGTTTGTGTTGACCTTAAAATGGTTAGCTTCCTTCTTGGCCAGCAACGCGGATATACCAAGTACCCCTGCTTCTTGTGTATGTGGGACAGCAGAGCTCGTGAGAAGCATTGGGTGCAGTCGAATTGGCTGCCACGATCTGACCTGAAACCTGGTGATCCAAACGTTGTACATCAGCCACTTGCCGACAGAAAGAACATTATATTTCCACCTCTGCATATAAAATTGGGTCTCATGAAGCAATTCGTTAAAGCTTTGCCAATTGAAGGGGACTGTTTCAAGTATCTCATTTCGGTATTTCCTAGCCTGTGATTTGAAAAGATAAAGGCCGGTGTTTTTGATGCTCCACAGATTCGGCAGCTTGTTAAAGATGATCATTTCATCGGAACAATGTCAGAAATTGTAAAGAATGCTTGGTTGGCATTCAAAAACATTGTTAAAGATTATCTTGGAAATACACGAGCACAGAATTACGCTAAAATTGTCCAGCAACTCTTGGAGAGCTTCAAACTGCTAGGTTGCAACCTGAGCACCAAATTGCATTTTTTACATAGCCATCTTGCTAACTTCCCGGAAAATCTTGGTGCAGTCAGTGATGAGCAGGGTGAGCGATTTCACCAGGATTTGATCAAGGTAGATGGGATGTACATATGATGGCTGACTATTGTTGGGGCATCAAGCGAGAATGTCCACAGATTAAACATTCCCGAAAAAGCTATAAGCGAAAATTTTTGCCTTAATATGTAATTACCGTTCGATAAAAAAACAACTATTTGTATGAACACAATTTAACTTGCAGTAACTATTATAGCCTTTGCATGAATCGATTGCGACCAAGCAGAACCCTCTAGCTTGTTTGGTTAGGCAGCTACAGCGCTTCAAACTTAAAAAAAGGAATCTTCTTTTCTTGAATTTGAGACGCTCTAGCGTCGGAACGGTTATAGCTAGAGGGTTGACCTTTCTTTAGCTTTAAAGGGTCTCGCCGAGAAGCTTTCGAACGGGCCCCAAAACCTAACCTCCTAGCTCGTTCGGATGTCGAGATACAGGAGAGCCGTAAAAATTTCTACCCAAGGTGATGAAATTTTTGAATGGAAAAAATGTGAAAATTGGAATTCAATCTGACGGTACCGATTTGTAGCCCTATGGTCGCACATTTGCGGAATGAAGTTTCAGCCCGATATCTCTAACCGTTTTGGAGATATGGGCGTTTGAAGTTTGGAATTTCAAAAAATGACGTGAAAATGAGGGTTTAAATCGACAT
>JAROYD020000023.1:1254612-1438475 GCA_029618875.2 Dynastes tityus | reverse complement strand
ATATATATATATATATATATATATATATATATATATCCGCTCTAATTACTAAACATTATTATTGCGTCAGCTTTTTTTTTTACTCTTGTGTATTAATTTCGAAATATCACATATCTGCTGTGACTCACATATACGCTATTTACAATAAGCGGCCGTTGCGCTTGATTCCGATTCTGTTGGATGGCGCAATTTGGCCCGCTCTACAAATAACACTACCTATGTACACTTAGAAATAGTAATAATAATAATATACCAATGGCCTGACTACCCAATTCGCCAGATTTATCTTCTAATCAAATGTGTATTTCATTATATTTATTAAGCAGAAAAACAAAAAATGAGAAAACAAACTATACGATAAGGTTTTTTTGGGCTAATTAGCCCAGGTAACGCGGCCAACCAGATGAAACTGACACATTATCCCATTTGCTAATTTTTATTGCATGTACTCATACATCATAAATAATTCATTCATTATGTATGTATGTTGTGATACGGCAATAATAACTGTATTACTATAAGCAAATAGTTAATAGATGTCTCGCACCGAGAGTAAGTAGGTTACTTCCCTTGTTCTATGTTAACAAATTAACGATACTGCTTTGAAAGTGGTTTTAATTTATACAAACGGTAGAGAAATAGATGAATATATACAGTGTGTTTTTGTTGTATTATAAGTATTATATGTGGATTTTTGTCTGGTTTGCATTCCAGTAACCACAGAAAAGTTAGGCAAAAAGAGTAAGTCCTGCGTGTAATTAATAATTTGTTGCTTTTCTGCTATATGCTAATTATTTCGTTCAATTCGAAGAGTACTTAGCGTGTGGTGCTTTTATTTCAAATAAATATTATTGGTTTAATTCCCTCTGCTAATGAGCAGTAACATTTTCGATTTTCTTTACAATTTTTTTTAAAGCTAAGGGGCCTACCCACCCTGATCAAGTCTAAAATAAGCACAAATTCAAGATTTTTTTTTAATTAACTGCTGCGTAGAAGTAATTTAAATTTCAGGAGTACAAAATACAATATTTCAACAGCAAGTTTATAAATTTTTAAAAAGATTGGATTAAAAACTATGGCTGCAGAACATTTCTCCCGAAGCTCCTTTGTCGTGCCGGCAACAGACTGGTGAAACATCTCCGGAGAGGAGGGTGGTCTGAAATCAAAAAGCAAAATATTTTCTTGTTAAAAGATGTAATAGCTATCGTGTAGCGTAGGGATTTTCTTTACCTTAAAATACGATAACTTAAAAGATTTATTATAAACAAATGAATTGACATATGACATATCGGAAAAACCGTAGGCAACACGATAGAGAATCTTATTAAGAATGTTCCTGCCAAAATCGAAGTTAATTGGACTATTAGTTTCGGAGAAAAGTTTCCACCCGCCTTGAAAAACATAGCTTTAAGAAAAACGCAAAAGAAGATTCGAAATAATTTTGTTATATAATAAACTGGTCTTACCTCTAATCTGCTATGCCGACACCATAAAGTTCGTCTTCAATTTTCTACACTGGAGTCTCTACAAACTATTCAATAGCTCACAATAACAGATATGACCCTCGATATGCGAGATTATTAACAAACTAGGGCTGATGTGCCTCTCGCTTAGCATTCGTTAGTCACGCCCGATCAGCCTCCCTATACATTCGCCAAACTTGGCCAATTTTTGGAATTTCGCCCTCGGACTTGGCTTAAAATATTCTTCAAAGTTCACACTTTCAGAAAATGCAACAAAAAAAAATCGATTTTTTGAAAATTTCTGGGTGGTTAGACACCTTAATTAAAATCCATCTTTACAAGAATGCTATATTATTAACCTGGGCAAATATGCGGTAACAGCCAGAGGCGTAGTGATCGCATAAAAGTTTACACATAAAATAGAAGGTAAGAAATAAATTATCAAACGTGCTGAAACACTTACCGTTTTAAAAGTCTTCCGTGAAATCACAAACTGGGTAATATCTGTTAAATATTTGAATCATTAGATATGTTTCCACAGCTGTTTCAGTCAAGTGAGTACGACGTGCAGAATAAATGTTTTTTAATGCCGAAAACGACCGTTCGACATCTAGCGATGTTATATTTGCATATTTTAAATAATCTTTGAAACAACTTAATGCATCTTCACACGCACCTCCACAAATTTGTCTTAATATAAGAAAATCGGAGTCTTTCTCTCAAAACACTCCCAAATTTTCGTATTACACACCAATTTGTTTCGCTTTCTACAGTGCGTGAACATCATTCACAATTTAAATAGAATCCACTAGCGACATCGAAACAATTTGTAATTTTTCTGTTCCTTCCGCTAGTCCGAAGTAATTGTTGTGAATAGTTTGTAAATCTCTTTTAACCTGACGATCTTGAAATATTTCGTGGCTTTTCTTGATTGCCGCAGCTTCTGTCGGATTGAATTTTAAAACTACCTTCTTTACTTGATCAAAATATTTGTTGTAGTAAAACGCAGCCTGCAACCATGTTCCCCAACGTATAACAATCGGTTGTGGTGGTTCAGGTAAATCAGGACACAGTTTGTGAAATAGTCGAGTAAGTTTCGGGGACTTTAGAAGCATTGCCTTTGTACTAGCAATCAATGCATTTACTAGTGGAAAACATGTAGGAATCGTTTGTGCCGCAAGATTTAGAGTATGGATTTTACATGTTACATGTAAGAAGTTACCACTGTGTTTTTTAAGAGATCGGCCCAAAGAACGCATGTGTGCGGCACCATCACTCATAAACATTAAAAGTTAGTTGAAACTTCAAATTTGTTCAATGAGTTCAACACCATCTTTAAAATCACATCTTCAGTACAATTTATAACTCTTTTGGAAGCAAGTTATAAGGAGGATGACGATCGATGTGGTTCCATTGTACGTACCATTACATTAACCACAGAATGTTTTTGACGATCTGTTGTTTCGTCCACACACAACCGCAGTTTTTTATCTTTCAATTCCGTTTTCATTCTTTTTTCTATATGTTCACGAGCACATGGCACTACATTTCGTATCGATGTCCGACTAGGTAATTTACAGTCCGCATATTTATTCCAGAAGGAGACAAATGCTTCTTGTCTAGTAAACGAAACGATAGATTACATAAAATAAGAGTAACACATAAATCAAATGTAATCTTGGTCTCGTATGCCACTTTTTGCAGAAGAATGCTGTTTGCTTTCGATGTGACGTTGACAATGGCTTCTGGACCAACACATTAATGGGATTTTACAAACTAGGCATTGAGTTTTAGCGCCATCAAAAATTAAGTCCGGCATGTCCACTATAAAGTTTTCAACTGTGTCTGCCATTGGTCGTTTTCGCGACGTACCTATCTGCGACAAAGCAAACATAAGCGTACAATTACGAAATAAGTTACGACAGCCTACATATACACAGAATTACTCGCACACAGTATCGATTTAGTACTGACGCTGTGAACGCGTGAAATAACCGACTCCGCATCACATATCTACTACACTGACTTTTACCGCTGTTTGCCCAGACTACTGATAACATATTAGACATTTCAGAGTATTTTCTAAAAATTTTTCTGCATATACAGGATGATAGATAATTAGCGAACCAGGCATCTACCTTGTTATTTTAAATGGAACACTCTATATATTATTACGGTTTTAGGTTATCCATCTTAAAAAAACTCAATGCAATATGGATTTCATATGTCTATTTTTAACAGATTTTGAGAAATTTTTAATTTTGTTCTCTATGGCCTAAAAGCGGAGGTACCTATTTCCTTTAATAAATTCATAATGCAAATGCGTTTCAGCGTAAATTTTTACTATGTTAAATTACACACCTGGTTCTATTTAAATGTGGTATCAGAACGCCTTGGTAATATACAGGGTGCTCAGGATTGAAGATCAAACCTGGCTAAATTCAAACACCGGACACGTCATTTTTTTAAATAGCATGTCTGCCATCGGTCGTTCTCGCGACGTACCCAACTGCGACATTTTTAAAGCAAACATAAGCGTACAATAACGAAATAAGTTACGACAGCCTACATATACACAGAACTACTCGCATACAGCATCGATTTAGTACTGACGCTGTGAACGCGTGAAATAAATAATCGTCGACTCCGCATCACATACCTACTACACTGACCGTTACCGCTGTTTGCCCAGTCTACATATAGCAACGTGACTGTAAAATATTCATTTTTTTGTACATTTCCCTTACTAACGCACTCCCCTCATCGGCGTAACGTCAGACACGTGCACGTATCTTCCACGTTTTTCCGTGATGGCATAAACCGACCTACGCTCACCACATACATGCATGCCGTCTAATGAATTATTGCATATTCGCAAGTCGATGGTAATGGGGTCTGGTTTCGACCGGTATCGTTTCGAGAAGTCGAGAACTCGTATTAGCAAAGCGAACGAAGGTGTTGTCGCTGCTAATACGTCCCGAGAAAGGTCACGAACTTTACGAGACCTTACACTCTTACATATTTCAGTGCGTTTTCGCATACATCCTTGATCATATGTATCAACACTCCTGGAAAAACCTAATATTTATGCGCGATAGGTTTAGATTTCGGTAAATAAGTGCGATTTTATTGCATAATAAGGCTATATTTGTAAACTGCAAGCAATAAAGGATTATTTCCTGGTTTTCGCATATCACTCTCTTTTGACCGTTTTACAAGAAAATGTTAGATTTTTGTGTGTGGTATTTTATGTGTTTTTTTGATACTTCATCCTACACTGGGTGTCCCAAATTTAATGTTACAAGCGATGTCTTCCTTATTTTTGTTTTCCATTATACTTTTTTCGGATCTAGGACTTTGTGAAGACCTCTTAAGCAGTTGTTTGCAATTTGAAAAATATCCTGTAAAAGTTGTGATCAATGTTTCAAGCGATATTTTCCTTATTTGTAGAGATATAGGATCGAGCAAGGTGTCGTCGCAGGATTCTAAAAGATGTACTTTCTAATCTACTCCTAGTAAGCCACCGTCTAAGAAACCTCCCCCAAACCAGCTTTTTAAATTGCATCCCTTATCTTTTTGACTTGTCACGTATTGGTCAAAACAAAACGTTGAAATTTATGGTATTCAAGATAACGCCTGATGCAAAAGTAGCTGGACATTTGAAAAATTAGCATAGTAGGCTGTAAAATTTTTTTTTGACAAATGAGTCAAACGTCAGTGTCTTATACGAACGTTTCTCTTAAGTTCTGTCTTGCTGCTGATGATGATAGCTTGGCTATCGAAACGTGCGTCCAGTGCGAATTAAGTGTTGTGGTAAGGGTTTTAGTGAACTGTTTCAGTTTCTCTTAAACAAAAAATCGTTTATTTGTTAGTTTTAAGAATGAGAACTGCTGCTATTGAAAATTTGCGAGAACGTATTTATTCTGCCCTTGGAAGATGGACCCCGGCAGAACTGGTGAGACACTTTACAAAAGAAAATTTTAGCCGGAGCAGTATATATAGCATCATAAAACGTTTTCACGATGGCAAACCTACTACTAATTTGAAAATAAAAGGCAGAGCGAAAAAGCAATGTAAGGGTAAAGTTACAAAAATGATGGAATTGATGGAAAACAAGATTGGAATATCGTAACGACAAATGGCGGCAAAGTTTAAAGTGTCTCAGTCTTGTATATCAGGAAATTTGAAAAAAGAAGGTTTAAAATATTGTAAAAGACAAAAGGCACCAAAATATACGGATAAACAAATGGAAATTATTCCGGTTCGATGTAGAAAGATGAGGGCCAATCTAAAAGTTGCACAAAAAGTGTTGATCTTACAATTAGATGAGAAATATTTTGCCTTTGATAACACCAACATCGCTGGAAATGCTGGATTTCACACAAAAAATAAAAACTCTGCTTCTGACGAAGTGAGGTTCGCAGGTAAAGCAAAATTTGAGCCAAAAATTTTAGTTTGGATTGCTATTTCAAAAGCCGGTGTTTCAAGTCCTCTCGTAAGAAGTGTACGTGATTCAGCAATAAATGCTGAAGTGTATAGGACAAAATGTCTACCAAAACGGGAGCGATTTATTGAAAGATTTTACCAACGAGATGATTTTGGCCAGACTTAGCGAGTTCGCATTATGCGAAAACTGTTACCACATGGTTAGCAGAAAATAACACCGCTTTCGTCCCTAAAGAAATGAATCCTCCAAATATTCCAAAGGCACGTCCTATCGAAGATTTTTGGGCAGAACTTAGTCCTCGTTTATGAGAAGGGTTGGACCGCAGAAAACGAGAATCAGTTAGCACCTAGAATTAGCAATAAGCTCAAGCAAATTAGTCCAGATTACATCCAAGCCATGATTCAAAAGGTTCCATCTAAACTGAGAAAAATTGAAGAAAGTGGACCTTTTGTCATTTTAACCTAATGATAATTGTAAACAAAAGTTCTAATTTTAAGATTAAACCATCGAATATTTTCCTATAGTTTTTGATTAAAGTATAAAAAATGTTAAAAGATGTCGTGCTTGTTACTGTTTGTTTATATAATGGATTGGTTTGCTTTTGTTCGATCGTTCCTCATCAGATTTAGGGTAAATTGAAATGAGGGACATTTAAGCACAACTATAATTTTGATAACAGTGACCGAGGTTGAACATATTGGGAGTTGTTACGTATTCCTTTGTTTGGAGTCATTCTACAACGATGCATTTATTTAACAACTGATTTCCTTTGCCCGTAGGCGACTCATATTTTCCGTCCCGCTTCTCTAAGTCTGGATGTTCTAATTTTCCCTAGCTGTCGTTCATCCCAATTAATGTGTTTATCGTAGCATATCAAATAATATACAAAAGCCCTGGGCGAACCCTTTCCTTTTCCTCTTCTCCCGCAGTTTATTCTTTTCGCTGTTTAAATATGGTCATTCGTTCGTAGATAATAGTTGTCGGTGCGTTCGTTGTTTGTTTTTTGTTTTCCTTCATGTTTTTTATTGTCGTATAATTGCGTGGCTTGGGTTCGTTTGTGAAGCCCAACTACCCGAACAATCCCAAGCATTCTCTTGTTGCTGGTAACGCATGCACTATATACAAGGGTAGTCTGAAAAGTTCTCAGCCTAACATAGACACAAGTATTTTTTGTCTTGGAAATTACACGAGTAATTAAATTTCAAGATTTCCAAACTTTTGTGTGTGCTGATAATGAAACGTGGATCCATTACTGCACGCCGGAGACGAAGGAACAGTCAAAGCAGTGGAGAAAAAGCGGTGAAGGCCCACCGAAGAAGGCCAAGACCACCCGATCGGCTGGAAAGGTGATGGCAACTGTTTTTTGGGATGCGAAAGGCATTATTCACATTGATTACTTGGAAAAGGGTAAAATAATAACTGGCGTGTACTACGCAGATTTATTAGCCCGTTTCGACGCCGATTTGATGAAAAAACACTCTGATTTGGCTCGCAAAAAAGTCCTATTCCATCAGGACAACGCACCCGCTCACAGGGCGGCTATTGCACAGGCAAAATTGCACCAATTGGGCTACGAATTGAACGACCACCCACCGTATTCGCCAGACCTAGCCCCCTGCGACCTTTTCCTGTTCCCAAACCTAAAAAAATGTCTCGGAGGGGGCCGTTTTACAACGAACGTTGAGGTCATGACCGACACTTCACACTATTTTTGAGGAGCTCGAGCAAAATTACTTTTCGGAAGGGATAACAAAGTTGGAAAACCGCCTTATCGAGCGTATTGAGGTAAAAGGAGACTATGTTGAAAAATAAAGGAGAAAAAGAACAAAAATCCTGCGTTTTCTTACTTAGGCTAGATTAATGTTAAACTACCCTCGTATTAGTAAAAAAGTTACTGTTTTCATTTCCAATTTTACAGTGGTATCTTCATAAATGATTTTAATTTTGTAAATAACATTTAAACGCTAAAAAAAGTGCCTCCAAATTACTGCGGATAAATGAAGTGTTCCATTAAAAGCAATTCAGAATCGGGCCTGTCAAATTATGTAATTTTCATTTCGGTTTAGAGGAATGACATATTTATAAAAGCCATAGAAAAAACTTGGACTCATATAAAACTCAATGCGCATCCTGATACTGCATGCCATTCGGAAAATATAAGCTTGCAAAATCAGTCAAAATGTACTGAGACACCCTGTATATATCGCGTATTTTTTTAATTGTTGCCTTCAGTAAATGCAAGCTTTAAATTGTACCGAGCGCACCATTACTTTATCGCCGGAGCTTAGCGTGAAAACTGCCAAAGATTTTCGGTACGTATATAGTGTACCACAGCGTATTTGGTAAAATTATTTACAAATATACAGGATGTTCTAAACTTCCGTATCCGCCATCAATTTTTTTATTTTAAATGCATTTTGATAGCCAATGAAATTACCTTTGCAATGATTTATGATTATGTACACTTTTGATAATTACATTTGGTTACATTGCAAATTTTATTAAAACTTTGACAGTTGCAGACTCTGACATTTTAGGACCTAGCCTGAAAACGGATGTAGTGTCTCGAGCTACTCCTTTGTTATCAATTTAGGGGCTAACAATTTGTATATTTCAAGGTGATATATTGTAAAAGTATATGCAGGGTGTTAAATTGTCGTGTAACATTTATCGAAATTCAAACGCTGTTTTTCTGATTTCTTTAAATACAACCTATATTTTTTGATATTGCTAGCCTTTTTCCTAGTAAAATTACCTTCAAAACGGTACCAATAACGTAATACTTATTTCCAGTACCTTCAATCATCATGGCCATCTAGCTGTTAGATGCCCCATATACATATTGAATATTACAAACGTATTTCCCATGAAAGTGGAATATCTTCGAAAACACTGAAAATAAGTATATTAGGTTATTGGTCCCATTTTGAAGATACGAGGATGCTCTGAAATGAAAGGGAAAATGAGAAATGTTTTTTTTTTTAAATACGTTCTATTTTTCCACATAATCTCCTTTAAGTGTTGAATGCACTTCATCCAACGATGTTTCAAAGCTATTAAGCCATCACGAAAGTGCTCTTCAAGTCCTCAAAAATAGTCGTCGACAGCTGCTTTTACTTCTTCTTCTGTGGAAAATCTTTTTCTCCCGAGGAGAATTTTTAGTCGTGGGAATAAATGGAAGTCAGAAGGAGCCAAATCAGGCGAATAAGGTGGATATTGCAACAGATCGTACTTCAGTTCATTCAGTTTACCCATTGCTGTCGCACTTGTATGGGGACGTGCATTGTCCTGATGGAAAATGATCTTCTTACGCAAGCCAGGTCTTTTTTCATGAATTTTTTTATTCACTTGGTCTAGAAGTTTAGCGTAATATTCACCATTTATTGTTTAGCCTTTTGGGAAGATAGTCAATTAGTAATATTCCTATGGCATCCCAAAAGGCTGATGCCATAACTTTTCCAGCTGATTTCACCGACATTGCTTTCTTTGGTGGTGGAGAACCTCTATGTCTCCATTGTTTTGACTGTTGCTTGGTCTCAGGGGTATAATAATGAATCCAAGTTTCATCTGTTGTAACAAATCGTCATATGAAATCGGTTCTATTTGAGTTAAAACGGTCTAGACTCTCTTGACAAATTCTCATTCTCTGAAGGTTTTGATCCATTGTCAATATGCGAAAGCTTTTTCATCCCTAATTAGGATACGAAATGTGCTTTCATCTGAGATGCGTATATCCTTAGAAATTTCGGAGTCCTTTAATCGACGATCCTGCATAACCATATCGTGGACTTTTTTCGACGATTTCAGGCGACGTGGCAGTTTTTGGTCGTCCACTGCGCGGGTCATCTAGGCTCTCACAACCATATTTAAATTCCGTCACCCACTTATGCACAGTCGTAAATGATGGAGCAGAATCTCCTAAAGTATCCTGCATATCTTTATGAACTTCTGTTGCCTTCCAACTTTTTTTCACAAAATATTTGATAACAGCGCGCGTTTCAGTTTTATCCATTTTGCAAAACACACAACCAGCTTTATTCACGACGGCACTACTTGACAGAACAATATCATATTTGACATTTGTGCACAAAACAATTGGCGCCATCCATTGCGTATGTTTTAATCGAACTGATGCTGCCATCTGTGTTTCATTTCGCGAACATTTCAAAGCACCCTCGTAATTTTACAAGGAAGGAAATAACAAACAATGTAGGTTTTATTAAAAAAAAATCGAGAAACAAGCGTTTGAATTCCGATAAATGTTGCACGACGTGTCTAACACCCTGTATATATTTTTACATTATACCACCTTGAAACATATAAAGTGGTAGCCTCCAAATTGATAGCAAAAGAGTAACTCGCGGCACTACATCCGTTTTCAGGCTAGGTCTTAAAACGTCAGAGTGTGCAACTGTCAAAATTTTAACAAAATTTTTTTATATCGTCAGAAGTAATTATCGAAAGTACACATATACCATATATCACTGCAAAGGTAATTTCAGTGGCTATCAAAACGATGAATAAAAAGTGTAGCAATTCGTTTAAAATAAGCAGTTGAAGGCGGTTACGGAAATTTGGAACATCCTGTATATTTGTAAATAACGTTACAAAATACTCTGTGGTATTCTATATACGTCCAGAAAATCTTATTTCTCTATCTTTGATAGTTTTCACGCCGATGCACTAATGGCACCCCGGATAGTTCCAGATCAATTGGAATGTTTTGAGATATTTTTATTTATTCTGCAACTAAGCCAGCTAATTATCAATTACAGCTGGGTATTGATCCCCCATTTAAATACGGGCAAACAAATATGAAATAAGAGAAACAAAATAGGTGAAATCTTTGAAATAGATTTAAAATATTGTAAGCTCAGAGTACAAAGTAAGGTTCTTCTTTTTTTGGACGACTGCAATCCTCAGTGCAAGTTCATTTCCTGTTGTCTTAATATACAGCGCGTGTTTGAGATCCACTATGCTCGCTCGATAACTTGCAACATCACGCTTGGAACACTTCATAAATAAAAGAAATATTAATAACATCTAATTGTCATAAAATTGTAAAAAATATCTCAATTAAAGCGGAATGTTAGAAAGTGATTCATTTATTTTTGATTCGCTGGAATAAGACGAAAAAGAACGTTCGGAATTCGTTGCGAGTATGTGACGCTGAAAAAAATGTTACTCGGCAAGCAGCAGCGGGGTTAATGAAGAGAAATGTAACGCATCCGTTGATCTATCTGGCAGAGTAACCTAGTTTACGAGATTTCTCGTAAACACGCTTTGTAGATACGATCTGTTAACTTCACAACGTTTATGCGTGCTGTGACTTGATAATAAGATCTAACTAATAAATGAATGCAGGTACGAACGTATAAGAATGACAGATGTAGAGTGATGTGTAGAGCCCAGTAACAAGAAGCCGTGCCATAGCGGTACCTGCCTAGTATACAAAAACAATACTAAGAAAATAGAAAAAAAAAATAACAGAGCTAATACATAATTATAATATGTGAAAAGTAGTGAAACATTCACCCCTTTCAGTAGCATTGGCTACGGAACAGTAAAACTAGAAGCACCATTATCAGTATTAACATCATATGGATAAGAGTGGCAAAAAGTTGACACCATTAGATGTGTTTCCACAGTTGTCTCGGTGAACGATGTTCGCCGTGGTGAGAAAATGAGTTTATATTTTGAAAAAGAGCGTTCAACATCTACCGACGTTATACATGCATGATTAAAATACGCTTTGTACTTAGTCAGTGGATTATTCGATACACCATCACAAATTTGTTTTAGTGTGCTAAAATTGGGATCTTTCTGTAGTACACTCTCGAACTTTTCTAAAACGCGATTATATTTTGCGTCATGTATAGTCAGTAGCTGCGTATGCACTCCGTCCATAATATGCAGAGACTCCAATAATGATAACGATCTATTTTGTAATTGGTCTATTGCGTCAGCTAATCCTTTATGGTAACTACGAATATTTTTTAAATCTGCTTCAACGGAAATATCTTGGAATTTGGCTCTCCTTAATAGCTGCAGCTTCGGCAGGATTGAAAAGTGCAACAATAGCTTTTACTATTTTGAAATGTTTAGCATAATAAAAAGCTGCCTGCAGCCATGTTCCCCAACGTGTAAGAATTGACTCCGGTGGTTGACGAATACCAGGACATTCTGTGTGAAATGATCGTAGGCGTTTGGGAGATTTCAAAAATACTTTTTTGTGCTTGCTATTAATGCATCTACCTCGGGAGAGCATTGTCGAATGGTTTCTGCCACAAGATGTAAAGCATGCACTTTACACGTAACATGTAAACACTTGCAACCATGTTCAAGAAGAGAACGGCCTACCGAACGCATTATCGCTGCGCCATCGCTCATAAACATCAACACTTTATCTTTTGAAATTTGAAATTTTTCCAACGTACTAAGTACAACCTTCGTAATTGCTGCAGCAGTACACTCTTGTAGTTTTCGGCTAGCTAGTAACAGTGGTAATGTAGGTTTACTAGGATCTAGTATGCGTACCATAATATTTACAGTTGAATTTTTTTTACAGTCTGTTTGGTCAACACATAACCAAAGAAACTGTTTTTTCAATATGCGTTTCATTTTCTTTTCCACGTCATCGCGTATAAATGCGAACATGGTTACGTTCCGTTTTCTCCGTTGGCAACCGCAACTCGGGATTGTATTTGTCCCAAAAGTCCTTAAACGGTTGTTTATCGAGTAAGCCTAGTGGCAAATTACAGTTTATCAACATAAGAATTACATAAAAACAATGCACTTCTCGGTGGCATGCCCAATTTTATTTTTCTATGCTGTGCGGAATTTACGTGTCTTGTACAGTTCCTACTTCTTATTTGACATCAAATGTATTTTGCACACTGTACAAACTATCTTACTCCCGTTGTAAAGCAAATCGGGAAAGTCATAAATATACTTATTTACTATGACTTGAAAGGGTCGTTTTTTAGCTTTCGACATGTTCACTAAAAACTACAATTAATAACTACGTCTGTATCAATAAAATCAACACGCCCTATCCGCTATCCAATGCTAAACTAAACTGAGTGATGATGAGTTGTCGTGTCGTATCATAATCGGCCAGCCCTCCTCGCCCACCTAAACACAGTCACACCGCCGCTGCGATTGCTCTCCAGTTACCGGACTCTATCTATCACCTAGGTTTAAGCAAATATGGCAAAATATTAGGTCCTATCATCGATGAAAATCTGAAATGGCACAATCATATTGATGTACACTGAGAAACATATACACTGTCCCTTCCTCATGCCAACTTTTGAACGACAGAAGCTAGCGTTTTTAGAAAAAAAAATAGATCGATTTCTATTTTTTTGTGAACTCACTTTCCCGTTCATTTACATTTCCGGTATCATCGGAAGTGACGTCAACTTTCTTATTTTAAATAGAACAGCCTATATATTTTTACGTTTTTGGAAAGGTAATCGGAAGGCGGATCTACCGACACATATATTGTACTTTAATTTAATAAGTAGGGCGATATTCAACAATAAAAGTTTTGGTAATCAATTTTGGTTGTTACTCAAGGTTGGCTGGGAAATAGAGCCAAATTGTTTCCTGTGACGCCAGACTGACCTAAAGAGCTCGTTGCTAAGCAAAGTAATCATAACAATTGGCGAACTGTCAAATCCCAATTCCAAAAGCGTAAATTATTCTCGCTGTTTATTGCTATTATATCTTGCGTTTGTCATACGTTCCTTCTTTGTTCTCATTAATATTTTCTCTTATTTTAACTTGTTTTGTTAATTGTTGTTATTTTTTTACTTTGTAGAAGTTTATTGGAATTAATTAATTATGGAAAGTTTGTTTAAATGTGTTAGTTTTTTTAGACAATATATCTGTTTTTTAGGTTCTTTGTATTGTTACTTTATGATGGCTTCGGCACGAACCATGCAAAACTGCTGGGACAATTTTAATATTGTGTAAATCTGGCAACAATCATTACCTTTTTTACCATGCTTGCACAACCAATTGTACAATAATTTAAATCATATTATCTTCTGTTAAAGTAGTTCGCCCTGTAAATATTTCTGTTCCAAAATATTTCTCTACAGTGTTTTTTATTATTTTTTTTTATATCTAAGACTTCACATTCTAAACAACTTTCTTTAGTAAAATTTTTCTCTCTTTACTTTATTTTTATCCAGAATGTTACGCGAATCTAAAATCCAGAATTTCTAGACAGCCTGGTTAATGTACATCAATATCAGGTAGCCGTGACTTTCGTTTTAGCGAAACGACAACGCGATCGTTTCCAGTTTTGTGCACCTGTGTGCTGTTTATTTTCTTTGCAACATCACTTATTGGATACACGCGATGGCTATCAAGCACATCTCCGTATTTACGTTACCCGAGATGTCTCCGGTCTCCGTCGATTGCGATGATATCTTCGATCACGGCCAATATTATATCAATTTGCCTGCCCGTTAACGCGTTTAATATTGTAGGGGAAAAGGGTCGAGGGTATGCACTAAAAATACCGGAATCTATTTCTGGATGACCTGATCGACGACATAAAGTAACGCGTTGATAAGGGACAGGTTTTCCGGCTGTGTATGGAAGTACAGTTTGTGCGTTATAGGATGGCGAACGCTTCAGATGCGCGATGGAAATACAAGACTTTATTTTATAGTTTTTTATTATGCTAAAATAATTTAAAAAATAAGTCGAGCTACGCCACTGCATGTTGCATTCAAACTTGAATTTTCCCGAACGATGTCCGATAGTACCTTCGGACAGCGCCGGAACTCGCCATCGTACAACGCGCCACCTGTATTGTTAATTTAAGTCACCTATCAGCCATAATCTTGAAGAATTTGGTGAGAATTTAGCGGTTGTGCGCGAAACTAACAATTTTTTTAAGGATTTAAAGTCGAATATTACATTTTTTAGATGATTTGTGCAGTAAATATAAGATCTTTCGATTTTATTCTCCAATTTAAACCACAGATGACCTTTCGGCAATCCTCATTATTGGAAGATTATTTTTGAAAATATTTAAATAAAATTTTTCTCAAAATACTTTTGTCCATAAGTGCACAAAGGATATCGTCATATATTCGGCACCGTTTATACACTACCGGCCATAATTATTTGCCCACCTACATTTTTGTTTGGATTTTAGAACATTATTTATTTATTGTTATTTAGGGGGTATAATTATTTATCTACAAGTCACATTCGAACTTTATTGTTTCCTGCACTTCAATCGTTGTCACCTGCTGCACTTTCGTTTTTATAAACTTGTTGCTATTTATAGTCAATTTTGTGGGTGGTTTTAGAGTTTTATGTTATGGATTCTACTATTAAAGCTAAGTTATTAATAGAGCAACGCAACTGCGCTGAAAGCCAGTGGCGGACGCATAAAAGTTTAATAAATAACGAAAAAGTAAAAAAGAAATATGAAGATGAGACAAATAGATTGACAATGGAACAAAAAAATGAAGAAGAAAAAGATATAGAGGCAAGATAGTGTAAGATAAAGGAGATAATGAATCAAGCAGCCGACAAAATCATCGGGAAGGAGGGTAAGAGGAATAAAAAGGAATGGTATCATGAAAAATGTAGAAGAGGTATGGAGAAAAAGGTAGAAGCGAGATTAAAATGGATTAGTACGAATAAAAGAGAAGACAACGAGAAGTATGAGACGATAAGAAAAGAATGTAAAAAAATAATAAGAACAAGCAAACGAGAATGGATAACAAAAGCAATAGAAGAAATCGAAGATGACAACAAAAATAGAAATAGTAGAAAATTTTATCAAAAGGTTAAGGAACAAAAAAGAGGATAAGAGCAATTAGTTGTAAGGATATTTTGTGTCTAATTAACATATACAGACCGCCGAATGGTGACTTTAAAACATTCGTGAAGCTATTAGATTTAATACTGACCAGAGCTCTGGATTATTTTAGATTTGTTATTTTGTGTGGTGATTTAAATGTTGATAGGGGAAGTGATTCTGCGGGCGACAGAGTACTGACCGACATATTTGACTCTTACTTTATGTCCTCAATTTTGAACGAACCTACTAGAGTAAGGAAGAATAGCCATGGGTCCAGTTCTTCTTGCTTGGACTACGTGGTCATGAATCTTCCGGACTCCGTCGATTGTTTAAATATGGATCCGGGATTGTCTGACCACTTTGGTCAATTGATCTACTGCGACTTTGACAGCTTGAACTACGACAATATTAGTTGTAGTTTCGAGATGCGACCACATAGATGCTTCAGCGAAAAGAACATCAATGAGTTTGTTTTTCTGTTTGACTCAATCTCACATGAGATATGTAGCGACGATATCGATAAAGATTTTGAAACGTTTTTTGATAATTTTATGTGGTGTTATAACATTGCTTTTCCTAGTCGCACAACAACTGATCGAAGATCAGGAAACAAGCGTAAGCCTGTATTTTCTGCTGAACTTCTGCACAAACTTGAGGAACTTGAAAAACTAAATTGGCTAAGGAATATGACGCAGGATACTAATATCATCAATATGTACAAAAATATGAAAGGAAATATTCAGAGAAAGTCAAATTCGAAAAGGTATCATATTTCAGTAATAAGATCAATAAGTCAACCAATAGAACGAAAACTTCTTGGAATGTGATTAACCAGCTTAAAGGTAGCACTACCAAACCCGGCGTCAGGAAGATTCATGTCGATGGCAGTTCTATTACTGATTCAATGGAAATAGCGAATGCTTTTGGTGAGTACCTCTCTACCATTGCCGAACGTAAACTAGTTGATCAATTTGGATCATCATTATCTAAGAACTGCACGATGGGTAAACGGAGTATTGGCAACTCAATGTACTGTAGTCCAGTGACTGCTGATGAGGTATTTAGAGTGATTATCGAATTTTCTAATAATAAGTCCACCGGTCCAGACGATGTTCCTATTACTTTCATCAAGAGGGTTGCTGGAATTATCGCGCGGCTCCTGTCAACTTTATTCAATGTCTCCATTTCGACTGGTAAGTTTCCAGAAATCTTAAAATCCGCTGTTGTTGTTCCTATATTTAAGAAGGGAGATCCTACGGGCATTGAGAATTATAGACCCATCTCGATGTCAAGCGTATTCTCTAAAATTTTTTTAAAAGATTTTTTACAAAAAAATTTTATCATTTTTGAATATAAACAATATATTAACCGATAGACAATTCGGCTTCCGCGAGGTCGATCCACTGAAACCGCGTGCAATGAACTAATACAGCATGTCGCTGAAAAAATCGATAGTAATGAATACGTTTTGGCACTACTGTTCGATCTAACCAGAGCATTCGATGTGGTCAATAGGAACTTCGTCTCTGCGAAGCTGCATAGGATGGGTATTAGGGGTAGTCTTAATGATTGGATTATTTCCTTCCTAAGCAACAGGAGTATGTCTGTTAAGGTTAATAATACTGTCTCTAATAGCTTCAACCTAAATTACGGGACTCCCCAGGGTAGTATACTAGCGCCGTTAATTTTTTTGTTGTTTGTCAATGATCTGCCGGAACATATTTCGTTTGGTCGTGTTTTTATGTATGCAGACGACACGTCCATCGTGATTTCCGAGAAAGACCAGAATACGCTAACGCTAAAGACACTTTCCACTTTGTATGATTTCTCAAAATGGTGCAAAGGGAATAATTTAATAATCAATTTTCCTAAAACTGTATGTATACAGTTTAAAAGTATGAGAGGATTGCCCTTAGTTCTTAACCTTTCGCACAATGGCAATACGATCTCGATGAAATCCGTTGTGGATTGCCTGGGCGTAAAAATTGATAGCAACTTACAGTGGGATGACCATATTAATATGGTATGTAGTAAACTAAATAAATCCTTTTATGTTATTAATTCACTTAAAAATAATGTAGATACTAATACACTGTTGAATGTTTACTATGCGTTCGTATACTCGGCAATTGCATATAATATCGTTATCTGGGGACAAGCTACCCATTGGAATCGTATATTTATTTGTCAGAAAAGAATACTGCGTTTGATCTTTTCTCTTCCTTACAACTGCTCCTGCCGCGAAACCTTTAAAACGAATAAAATCCTCACTGTCTGTTCTATTTATCTATTAAAGTTATTAACTCATACACATGCTAACAGACATAACTACATACTTAACTGCGATTATCATAATTATGATACACGATCCAAAAATGATATATCCTTAAGCAGACATAATCGCGAGGCGTTCAAGAAATCTCCTATATATGCTGGTAGTCGAATATATAATTTACTCCCACCTGAGCTTAAGACTATTGTTCCGAATAATGAATTTAAAATGAGGCTGAAAAATTTACTCACTTCTGATGTCTTCTATAATATAAACGAATTTTTGACTTTTCTTAAATAGACTGGTAAATGTCAGAATACTGTGTGCTCTGTCTCCCTCATCACTTCCCTAATGCATTATTGTGTACACTGGCGTTTGCTAGTTAAGTGTTATATGTATATTTATATTGTTTATTTACTTAAACTTCTGACTTATTCCTATCTATTGTATGTAGTGCTCGGAATGAATAAATATTATTATTATTATTATTATTATTATTATAAACCTAAAATAAGGGGAATAAAAACCAAAAAAGGAAAAATAGTAGAAAGTGAACAGATCAAGGAGGTTTGGATGAGACATTTCAATGAATTATTAAATGACGATCAACAACAAGAAAATTCAACAACAGAGAAAGAAGAAGGAGGAGAAGGGGAAGGAAGACAGGAAATAGATGTAAAGGAACCAACCTTAGAAGAAGTGACTGAAATTATATACAAAACCAAGAACGCAAAAACACCTGGAAAGGATGGGATAAACATGGAGTTGTTGAAATATGGAGGTGAACAATTGAAAAAACAAATATACGCATTGATATTAAATATATGGAAAGAGGAGAGAATGCCGAATGACTGGAAAATAGGCCAAATAAGAAAGGAAGTAAGCTTGAATGTAATAACTATAGGGGAATTACATTACTACCAACCGCCTACAAGGTTTTGTCTACGTTAATACAGAGAAGAATAAGAGAGGTAACGGATAATAAAATAGGAGAATATCAATGCGGGTTTACGAAGAGAAAATCGACAATTGACGCAATACACATAGTTAAACAAATTGCAGAAAAAACTTATCAACATAATATAAACCTCGAACTGCTTTTCGTAGATTTTTAGCAAGCGTTTGATTCTCTAAATAGAAATGCGATTATGTTAGCGATGAAGGAGCTAGGAGTACCAACAAAACTAAGAAGACTTGTAGCAATGACAATGCATGGAACAAAAGCTAGTGTAATAACAAGTAAAGGTGAAACTGAAGAGTTTGCTATAAACAAAGGAGTTAGACAAGGGGATGCGATGTCGGCAACCATATTTAATATAGTACTGGAATACATCACCAAAACAATCAATAAGGGTACAATAAGAACAAGAGGGGGACAATTAGTAGCGTACGCTGATGATGTAGTAATCGTGGTAAAAATGAGGGAGATAATGAATAACATCTTAAAAGAAATAGTAGATGAAGGTAAGAGGATGGGATTGAAAATATATGAGAACAAGACAGAAATAATGAGAACAGGAAAAGAGCTGAGCAACAGAAAAATTAGAGTGGGGAAGTATACCTTTGAGGAAGTAGACAAGTTCAAATATTTGGGAGTCACCATTACAAATGATGGTAATAGAAATGGAAATAAAGGAGAAAACAATGGCAGCCAACAAAGCTCTACATATAAATAAACACCTACTGAGAAGCAAAAATCTTTCAAAGAATACAAAGATGAAAATTTATAGAACAACCATAAGACCAGTGATAATGTACGCAGCGGAAACACTGACAATGACAAAAAGGGATGAAGAAAATTTAAGAGTCGCGGAGAGAAGAATACTGAGATCAATACTTGGACCAGTTAGAATGAAAAATTTGGAATATAGGATAAGAACAAATGAGGAAGTAGCGAAAAAATGTGGAGAAGATATAGAAGAAGAAGATAAAACAGCAAAGAGCAAAGTGGTTGGGGCATATGTGGAGAGCGGGAGAGAACAAGATATTAAATATAATGACAAATTGGGAGCCATCGGGAAAAAGAAGGAGGAGAAGACCTAGATCTAGCTAGATCTAGAGGATAGGGATCGATAAGGCAAAAGAAAAAGCTAAAGATAGAACGGAGTGGAGAAGGATATGCGAAAGAGTGGAATAGGAAGGAACAGGGACTGATCCTCCCCTTAATGAGGGATCTAGAAACCTTCATCTGAAGCGGCGAAATCCCCAGGAGGGGTGTCTAAGTCATTTATTATTAACCCCGGATTGTACTTAGCCGCATAAGTGCGCAACTTGTTCCCCATTGAACCGACCTTGTACCTCTAACGGTTTCCAAGATATCCATGTACTTCATGTTATTCTGGACATCCGGTATTTTGTTTTGTTTGAAATGGAAAATTTCAATGATTCTATAGAATTTAATATTTTTTAAATTATGAAATTATGTGGTTTTATTTTCAGGATTGAATGACATGTCAAAAATTTTCACTAAACAACAATTATATGACTTAAAAAAACAATCTCCAGCACGCCCAATTTCAGAAAAATTGAATTGTATGAAAAATCGCTTGTTGAAATTGACGCGAGATGAAATCTAAACCCGTTATTTAATTTAATGAAGTTGCGTGCTGCGTCCAAAATTCGTATGTGCTTCAAATACATGACGAAACACCGCGTACAGTTGTGTGTCGTACCCTTCTGCGAGCAGCGCTGTATAGCGTATAGAAAATTGGAGAATCGTGAGAACCTCTTTTTTTTGACATAGCCGCATTATGTTATAATCAACGAGGAAAAAAAATTAGTAGGCGCTGGGCGCTGTTTTATGAAGAATGTGAATGGCTGTAAGGTACAACATGCGATGTAGGACTTCGTAAAACGGGTAAAGCAGTAGTAAGCCTAAAAGAATTTCGTTCCAAACGCAGTATATATCTAAACTAAGTTCGCTGCAATCAGATGTAGGAATGGCATTTCTTAGAATATTCAAGAATTTGATTCAAAATCATCATATATTTTCCTAATCCAAAAGCACATAGATATGTTCTTCGTCCATGGCAAACTAAAATAAGTACTTTTGAAAGTACGGAATCATCATCTGTACCCCAGAGCCAGTCTATAAGTCCAAATTTATGAAATTTTAAATAAATATGTTAATATGCTAAAATTGGCACTACACTCATTATTCTTAGACTTAAAAACAATTCAAATGCGAGTAATTAATTGCATACACAAAAACGGTGTTTCACAATGGATTTCAGAGTGTGAACGTTAAGGTGGAAAGACGTATATTCATAGTGCTCTGCATTGCCACGTTTTTTATCTGTTATCTAAATTTAATAAAATCTTAATCATGCCCCCCGGGCTAAGATCAGGTGAAAAGAATGATCGCAGTGATGACTAGAGCAACGCAACTGCGCTGAAAGCCAGTGGCGGACGCATAAAAGTTTACACAAAATAAATTAAATGTGATACGTGTTCAAACACTTACCGTTATAAGAGTCCCCCGTGAAATCACAAAGTGGATAATGTCTATTTAATATTTGTAACGTTAGATATGTTTCCAAAGTTGTTTCGGCAAAGTGAGTGCGGCGTGAAGAAAAAGTGTTTTGTATGCCGAAAACGAACGTTCTACATCTAGTGACGTTATATTTGCGTAAGTAAAATAATCTTTCAAATAACTTAACGGTTCTGTTGACGCACCTTCACAAATTTGTCTTAATGTGTCAAAATCAGAGACTTTATCTAAAACACTTTCAAACCTTTCTAAAACACAAACATTTCTTGCGTCTTCTATCGCGCATAGCTGTGCGTGAACATGTTGCACTATTTGCAAAGATTCCACTAACGACACCGAA
Source organism: Dynastes tityus (assembly GCA_029618875.2). Classification (NCBI taxonomy): domain Eukaryota; kingdom Metazoa; phylum Arthropoda; class Insecta; order Coleoptera; family Scarabaeidae; genus Dynastes; species Dynastes tityus. The sequence goes on along the minus strand of JAROYD020000023.1, from coordinate 1,416,628 downwards.
GAATTTTATAGTTTTTCTGTCGCATCCGCTAGTCCCACGTAATTGTTCTGAATAATTTCCTGTTTTAATATGACTATCCTGAAATTTAAAGCGGCTTACCTTGACAGCCGCAGCTTCCTTTGGGTCGAATTCTAAAATTACGTTCTTTATATTCTCAAAATATTTAAGATAATAAAATGCAGCCTCTAACCATGTTCCCCAACGAATAAGAATAGGTTGTGGTGGTTCAGGAATACTGGGGCATACTCTATGAATTTCCCGAATACGTTTTGGGGATTTTACAAACACAGCTTTTGTATGTACTATTAGAGCATCTACCTCGGGATAACATTTTCTGATACTATCTGCTACGAGACTGAGAGCATTTTACACGTAATATGTAACAAGTTAGCACAATGTTTTTTAAGAGACCGGCCTACAGCAAGTATGTTTGCGGCACCATCACTCATAAACATCAACAGTTGATTTGTTGAAAGTTCAAACTTTTCCAATGTATTTAACACCAACATTGAAATTACTTCGGCAGTGCATTGTTGTATTCGTCTGGAAGCTAGTAAAATTGGGGGTGACGGTCGATGTGGTTCCATTGTGCGTACCATTACATTAACCACAGAATGTTTTTTACGATCTGTTGTTTCGTCCACACATAACCAGAGTTTTTTATCTTGCAACTCCGATTTAATTATTTTCTCGACATGCTCACGAGCAGACGGCACAACTCTCTGTAATGTTCTCTCACTTGGTAGCTTAAAGTCCGAATATTCATTCCAAAACGAGACGTATGATTTCTTCCTTAGTAAATGAAATGGTAAATTACATGCAATAAAGGTAACACATAAATTAAATTTAAATTTGTCATGATCTCGTGTGGAATTTTTTTTTGAAACATGCCCTGCACTATTTACGTGCCGTAGACAATCGCTTTTCGACCAACACATTAAATCTATTTTACACACTACACATTGAATTTTAGCGCCATCACACTTTAAATCAGGCATTTCTGCAATAAATTCTCTTATTGTGTCCAACTTTGGTCGTTTTCGCGACGTAGGAAACATTTTCAAAACAAACGTAGAACTACGATATAGTATACGACAGCGTAGATGCATACACAACAGATCGGCTTGCGAGTCGCAGTTATACTGAGGCTTATGCCGAATTGTCCCGGCCGTGTTTATTTTGTGTAAACTTTTATGCGTCAGCCACTTGCTTTCAGCGCAGTTTGCGTTGCTCTAATTCATAGTGCTCTGCATTGCCACGTTTTTTATCTGTTATCTAAATTTAATAAAATCTTAATCATGCCCCCCGGGCTAAGATCAGGTGAAAAGAATGATCGTAGTGATGACCCTCTCATATCTTTCTTAAAGAGCACGGATTTTGCACATATAATCCGGGAAATTGTTAAAAATGAAACTTCAACTTCACGAAATAAAAGTTATTCGCGAATCGATCATCAAACTTATTATGTGCTAGATCTATGCAATTCTATTTCGAAATAATAAATAAAACGAGCTGGCAAATTGAATACGGAAAAACCAACTTATTTAGGTATCTGCGTAAATAAAATAATAACATTTATAAAGTTTTTATAAAGATAAAATCATTCAATTCCTTTTGGCAATCGTTGGTCTGTAAGTACTGCTTTTCTCATTAGCTTGTTCTTGAAGTTTCATACCAACAAAGTAAATTATTATTATTAGCTAACCAGCTTTGGTTGTTTTCTTTAGATACTGTCTTGTAATGAGTGAAATGATTTATATGTGTTAGTGAAACAACAATACCGATTAATAAAATCGATTGGCTTTCTTATCCATTGTAATATCTTTGCTATTTCAGCTACACACAATAATGGTAAAAGAATTTAATTTACGCATTTTAATTATGTGCCTGCGCAAATGCACTCCCATATCTTTGTGTATAAAAAAGGCGATTAAAATTACTTTTTCTATGCGAGTGAACGTGATTAACCGTATAAGCGGGCAGCGAAAGTGTCGTCGATAGTATTTTGAATTGCCACCATAAAAGCTATACTCTAATCGGCGTTGATATTACAAATTTCTCCCACTCGAACTGTCTAGAACTCTTTCTCTTTTATCAAAGATGTGCAATGTTAGACATACAGGATAGCAAACTCTCGTTGCTAACATTAATCATTACGGATGCTTAAAATTATATGGTCCAAACATGGAACTATGTTACAGGACGTTATTTACAGTATTGTCATTACTAGAGTTGCTCAATTTGCGCCAACAGCCAGTGGCGGGCGCATAAAAGATTACACCAAGTAAATGGTCAGAAATAAAATATAATACGTGCTCAAACACTTACCGTCTTAAGAGTCTTCCGTGAAATCACAAAGCCAATAATGTCTGTTAAATATCTGCAGCATGTTGCCACAGTTATTTCGGCAAGCCGAGTGCGGCGTGAGGAAAAAGTGTGTTTATATGCAGAAAACGAACGTTCTACATCTAGTGACGTTATATTTGCGTAATTAAAATAATCTTTGGAACAACTTAACGATTCTGTTGACGCACCTTCACAAATTTGTCTTAATGTACCAAAATCAGAATCTTTCTCTAAAACGCTTTCAAACCTTTTTTGCGTCTTCTACTGCGCGTAGCTGTGCGTGAACATGTTGCTCTATTTGCAGAGATTCCACTAACGACACCGAAGGATTTTGTAATTTTTCTATTGCCTCCACTAATCCGAAATAATTGTTCTGAATAGTTTTTAAATCCGTTTTAACTTGACTATCTTGAAATTTCGACGGGCTTTCCTTGATAGTCGCAGCTTCCTTTGGATCGAATTGTAAAACCACGTTCTTAATATTCTCAAAATATTTATAATAAAACGCGGCCTGTAACCATGTTCCCCAACGTGTAAGAATAGGTTCTGGTGTCTCAGGCATACGGGGGCACAGTCTGTGAAATTTGCGAATACGTTTTGGGGATTTGACAAACGCTGCTTTTATATGCGCTATTAAAGCGTCTACTCCAGGATAACATTTTCTAATACTATCTGCTACATGACTGAAAGCATGAATTTTACACGTAATATGTCACAAGTTAGCACAATGTTTTTTAAGAGACCAGCCTACAGAAAGCATGTTTGCGGCACCATCACTCATAAACATCAACAATTGGTTTGTTGAAAATTCAAACTTTTCCGATGTATTTAACACTAACTTTGAAATTACTTCGGCAGTACATTGTTGTACTCGTCTGGAAGCTAATAGAATTGAAGGTCACGATTGATGTGGTTCCATTGTACGTACAATTACATTAACCACAGAACGTTTCTTACGGTCTGTTATTTCGTCTACACATAAACACAGTTTTTTATCTTTCAACTTCGATTTAATTCGTATTTTAACATGTTCACGAGCAGATGACACAATTCTTTGTAACGATGTCCGACTTGGTAATTTGCAGTCCGAATATTTATTCCAAAAGAAGACATATGCTTCCTTGCCTAGTAAAGTAAACGGTAGATTACATGCAATAAAGGTAACACATAAATTAAATTTAAATTTGTCATAGTGTCGTGTGCAATTTTTTTTTTGAAGAATGCTGTTTACTATTTACGTGACGTAGACAATCCCTTTTGGACCAACACATTAAAGGGATATTACAAACTACACATTGAATTTTAACGCCATCATAATTTAGGTCAGGCATTTCTGCTATAAATTCTATAACTTTGTCCAACATTGGTCGTTTTCGCGACGTAGGCAACATTTTTAAAACAAACGTAGAACTACGAAATAGTATTTAGGACAGCGTACATGTATACACAACTCTAATAGAGACTCAGATGTACTATGAAAAACTCAATGGATTGAATATGACAATCTAGGGTGCACATGTAACTGATGCAAAGTTAATGTAGACATATGTATTCCTGGCACGGGATGTCAAGGACAATGCTTCGGTTTCCTCGTGTATTTTTTTGTCAAGTACGATGTACACGATTATAGTGATCCACGGTATAGCTTTTCAGTTGCTAATATTTACGTTTTACAGTTACATCAGAATAAATATCTGTAGCCATAAGCTACTTATCGAGCAGTGAAACACTTACTATGTTTACCTGATGTGGAAATATCCTGTTTCTAAGCTTAGTACTAAGTGGGGATTATGAGACATGTGTCTTTTAATTAAGAAAGTATTTATAATAGGCGTGGATATTAAATGTTACAAAATTTCTAAATACAAACTATATACGATAAGCTCATAGTTTAAGTCTTTCACATTGCCCAAAAACTTAGTCACAACTTGCTTAAATGGTATCCAAGCCTCCTTTTCCTTTGTGGTCATGCTTGCTTCAAAGTTGGAATCATTTTACGAATACCAGGCCCGACGAAAACATCTTCTTTCAGTTTGGCTTCTGATAAATGTGGAAATCTTTCACACAAATATTTAAAACATTCACAATCTTAAGGCAAGGCTTTTGCAAATTGTTTCATTAAGCCTAACTTTATGTGTAGAGGTGGTAGAAGGATCTTTTTTCGATCTACTAAAGGTTTATGCAATATGTTCTTCTCGCCAGGTGTTAAAGTTTTTGTTACGAGCCATTGTTTTGTGGACCAATATCGATCCCTTGCTCTGCTGTCCCACTCACATCTCAAACATGGAAACTTTGTAAACCCCTTTTGTTGACCAAGGATCATGTAAACAACTTGCAAATCCCCACATAGCATCCAATCGTGAGCCGGATAGTTAATTTTTTGTAAAATCATGTCAAGATTTTCGTAAGTTTCCATCATATGAGCAACAGGTAGTGAAGCATAAGTATTTCCATTGTGTAAAAGATCAGCTTTTAAACTAGTTTTTAATGAGTCCATAAAAAGCCTCCAATCTGCCTTCTAGTACTCAATGCCAGATTCGTTCATTAGATTACCAATATCATGGCAGTAAACCAAATCCTCTTCCTGCTTGAAAAACTGAGCAAACTGTGGATCTCTTGTTCTATATTGGTAATAGATGTTCCAGATGACAATAAATGTTTTTCTTTCAGCCTAGAATCAAACAATTCTGCTTTTTCCTTAGTCAAACCCAAATCTCTCACTAAATCATTTAACTCAGCTTGTATAAACAACTGCGGTTTTAAATTTTCTAGAGAACATTGGAACTCATCATCACCCGGTCGATTTTCATCAGATTCGGGTTCATTGGATTGTAAAACGTCATCAATAGACTGAGGTGGCTCAGGGACAGGAAGTCCCGGTCCATGTCCTACCGGCCAAATAGCTGAATTATCATTTTCACCCCTGCAAAGAATTTTACAAAAATTATACATCGTCCTTTTAAAAGGACATCTATATAATAATACATGCTACTCACATTAGGTAAAACAAATACTTTTTGTAAGGTTACTATATTATAGCTAAATATATTAGAGAGGGGTTTTTATTGTATTTTAAATTTTAAAGGATAAACAACTTACCCTGCAGGTTTCAAATCAATAGGATATGACATTCTGATTTAATCACTTAATTTTGAAACACCAAAAGAAATAGATTAAGACAAAAAACGTTAAAATAACGGAATCATCTAATCAAATGAAGTTATTAGAACAATAATCTACCATAATAACATCTATTGCATTGTAGCATAGCGAGTAATACATTTCCAATAAAGTAAAAGTAAAGGACGTTTACAGTTTACTTATATATATATATATATATATATATATATATATATATATATATATATATATATATATATATATATATATACAGGGTGCGTCAAAGGAACCTGACGAGTTTTAATGTGTAACTACAAATGTATTTTCCAATATGTTTATTTTCACATACAAGTATTCGAAAGTATATAACATGCCATTTTATTTATGGAAAATAATTTCGCTCAAATGACGTCCTTCACTGCGGGCACACTGTTCCAAACGGTTTCGCAAATTCCTCATTACGCGTTGTAGCGTACCCATCGGAATTGCGGTAATTTCATTGCGAATGTTTTCTTTCAATTCTTCAATGGTCCTTGGTCTCGTTAAATACACCTTACTCTTAAGATAACCCCATAACCAATAGTCACAAGCCGTGAGGTCGGGAGACCTTGCCGGCCAAGGAACATCTCCATTCCGCGAAATGACTTTTCTCGGAAACATTTCTCAGTCGAGCCATTGACGCTCGTGCTGTATGCGCTGCGGCGCCATCTTGTTGGAACCATACAGTATTTAAATCGATGTTCCGTCGACGAAGCTCTGGTTCTAAAAATGTGTTTAACATTTCCACATAACGTTGCGAATTGACTGTGACATGATTTCCTGCATCGTCCTCAAAAAAATAGGGGCCAATTATACCGAATCGCCCCACTCCGCACCAAACAGTAACCTTGCGACTATGAAGCGGTCGTTGATGGAGTTCTCTGGGATTTTCTGAACACCAGTAGCGAAAATTCTGCTTATTTACGTAGCCTGATAACTCGAAATGCGCCTCATCAGACATAATTAAGCCACCTAAATCATTTTCACCAAAAAGTTCCAGAAGTTGATTGCAACAATTCAAACGGTTTAGAAAGTCTTCAGCTGTCAGTTCTTGAACAATTACTAATTTGTAAGGGTGATAATGTAAATCCTTATGCAAAATACGCCGTACTGTACTTTCGGAAAGTCCTAGAGTTATTGCTTGTCGCCTTGCTGAACGACGTGGACTTCGCTGAACCGCTGTTCGCACCCTCTCAATATTTGCTGGAGTCCGAACTGTTCGACGCATTCCTGGTGGCTTATCTTTCATTGCTGATGCAGATCGACGAAAATTTTCAACCCATAACTTAATTGTGTTACGGCATGGAACAGAACCGTGACGTCCAATATTGAAGCGCGCACGAAATAAACGTTGTGTACTGACAACCGAGTCGTGATTTTTAAAATACGCCTCGAGAACGAATGCGCGATGTTCACTCGTCCACAGCTCCATGACTACCAAAATGGCATCTACTACCGATGTCATTCCCACTGTAACCGCTGTTCTACGTGCTATAACGGCTTTGTACTATTCATTATAAAAACGTCAGGTTCCTTTGCCGCACCCTGTATATATATTGACTGCTTCTTGAGATGCACGTTCTTGGTTCAAGGAAGTCTTTCGCTGTGAGTAACACATATCTGTCAGAAACGCGTTTTAAAATTTCCAAGATCGCAGCATTGTTCTGTTTCTACGCACCATCGTTGTTGCTAGCGTTATGTACGGCGAAACTCACAAGTAACCGGACACCCAACAGGTCATAGCGCATCAACTCTTCTCTATCGCACCGACCCTGCCTTTCCTAGCTGTATTTTGTATTTAGTCGCTTGCCGGGCCTCGTCCGGTAAGGAACAGTTAAGGAAGTTGCATATAAGATGCATGCTTCTCAGGACAAAGAACGATACAACTGTCTCAATGCGCTATGCGAATCGGCTATCTGCATTGAGTGGGTCGTAGAGTATAACGGAAAATATACAATTGTATACATTTTACTACCTGCTAATAATGAGAAATTTATACACGTAATTTGTAATAAGCGATTGTCGCATTTTGAAATGTAAAGCGTGAAATAGAAATTTCAAAATCGTTTACTGCTTTTTCCATTGCTTTGGACGAAAGTATCGATATCTGCAATTCGGCACATGGTTTTGTTTCGAACAAAATTCATTGGGACAATTTGGTAGGCGGTAGACGATGCTCCATCTATGATGGGCCACAAACAAGGCTTTATACATTTTTAAAAAGACTAACAATACCAATAAAATGCATCATTATCATTGTATTATGCATCAGAAAAATCTCAGGTGTTGAAAATGAATAATGTCATGAATGATGTTATTAAGACAGTTAATTTTATCAAAAAGCATGCTCTCAATCACCGCCAATTAAAAACTCTTTTAGAAGAGTCTGAATCTCCATTTGGAGACGTTATATCAGAGATCAGATGGCTTTCGAGAGGACAAACATTAAAAAGGAAAAGAAATTACAGAGTTCTTAACTGAAAAAAATCGTGATGTTACTTAATTACAAGATATTAACTGGTTATGCGACTTGACATTTCCAGTAGACGTAATTAGGGTTATTAACGGATTAAACTTAAAACTGCAAGGTAATGGTAAGCTTATTTATGATCTTCTAGGATATCAAATTCCCACGGAAGAAAATTTGTTTATTACAAGAACACCTTCAAATTGGTAATTTTTGTCACTTTGAAACATGTGGAAAATTGGTAAAAAATATTTAAATATAAGTATTTAAAACAAAAAAAATCATGGATATTTTTTGATGTTTATCCTTTTTTTATTGGCCCCCAAAAACAATAATAAAATTTGGGGCCCCTAAAAAACGGGAAACCCCTGCTTTAATCGCTTTTGAAGAAAAAGGTTTAAGCTCATTAATAAATATACAATTTCTTTTGTAGTTGGAAAGATCAAACCTACTTTCCGGAAATTTCCAAAATTAAATTTAATAAGTTTTAATTTCCAGTTTTCCAAACTATTCCCGCACATTGCCCGAAATTTTCTCACTATTATTTACTATACCCCCGCATTGCGAAAATGGTAATTATATTTAGTTATATTTTTTAAAAAAAAAAAAAAACGCGTCGTTCTTTTCCCCTGGTCCTTGTAAAATTTTCCCGTTTAAATTCCCGCCATTCCTTCTTTCCGCCTTTCGTTCGTTTATGAATAATAGTTACAAGAAATTCAAAGCATACTGTTTTTTTTGACGTGCCTTATATGTAGCCCCTGGTAGCTCACTCCCAAAACTTTTATTTTTTATTGTTATTTTGCCAAAACTAAATAACCGTTTTTTTTCGTTGCGACCGGTTTCAAGCAGAAAAGAATTTTTTTGTTTTTCTCATTTTTATCCATTTTTTTCCATCTCTTAAACCTTTTGGGAAAATATTTTCTCAAATCTTTTTTTACAAAAAACAGGGAAAATATGGGTTTCTCCTAATTATTCTAGCATCTGCATTTATTTTCCTAAAGGATAAACGCAATTAGGACTATTAAATATTAAGCACTAACCCAATTTCAAAACAAAACGGGGAAACCCTCCCTTAATACTTAATACCATCTTGTCTTAATTTTTCCCTAAAACACCATTATTACGTGATAATTTGAAAATTGGTTTTTTGGAAATGCCCATTTTCTATTAGTAAAATCATTTATAAATAATGGATATGCTTGAAAAAAAAGGATAACATATTACAAATAGTTCCTAAAACATAAAATAAAAAGTACTTAAATAGATTTTAATGTCCATCAAGAAATATAATTTTCACATTTTTCAAAAGGACTTCCTCAAACTTTTCCTCGGTATTAAATACGGGAAAAAAGTTAAAATTTTAATAAACAGTTGCCCCAAATTAATTCCAAAAAAAATTGAAAAAAAAAAATTTTAAACATGAAATCAAAAACAAAAACAAAATAAAAACATAAATAACAATAACTTTTTAAAAAAAAATTCCCGCGAATCTTAAAACCTCCATATAAAAATATTTAGTCGGTTTAGAAAAAAGTCCCTTTAACTCTAACATCGATTCGCTGACTTTTTTCGGTACGGCGCGGGCGGCATATTCTTGATTGTAAAAGGGGTTTTATGACATGCATTTCTACCAACCCCCGTTGGTTACTCGAGGAAACCGGTGATGAAGTAAGCTAAGGCGATGCGGGTGTTGGGCGGGCATCCCCTAAAAATCATAGAGACGCACAACCCTACAACTCGTATTGTCCGGTTACATTTGTTTATTGCCGTACAGAGAAGCAGAAAACTCTCAACGAAGACATACTAGGTCGCCGTAACATCTTTAACGGCGTTCTCCGCAATACGCCAATTATAAATGAGCGTATTGAGCTAAACAAACGAACTACTTCGCCACCTAAACGTTATACGTAAATACGTATAGGCACAAAGGAGATCGTAAATTCTACATCACTTTCAAATACCTACCTTCTTTCCTTCTTTTTTCGTTCTTTCTTTCCTACGGTATCGTTTTTCCAAGCGTTATGCTTTAGCGACAGCAACAGTAACAATAACAACTACCAACGACGACAATGGATACGCTTAGATAACCTCAAGGAATGATGTCTTATACGTTCAGCGGACATTCGTATTTACGTAGATCGTATATTGTTGTCTTTAGATGTAAAGGTTATACCCACATATTGTAGAATAAAAAAGTTTTATTATTTATTCGCAAAATAAATAACAAAAAAAATATCCAATATTGTGCCTTTGGAAAAAGAGGCCTGCAGTCTGATGCTTCTGCAGACGAGAATATATTTTAAGAATTATTTGGGTAGAATTCGTAAGCATACGACACTTTCAACGGGAAGATTCCAATGTGATAATCGCCTTCTTGAGTATTGTAAAACGCTGTTTTCCGTTTCGGCGGAATCACACATTTAGGGGGTGAAATTTCGAAGATTTTCGAATTTTTGCAATTTAAACCTTCCATAGGTCTATCAAACTAGCGCAGATGAGATGATTTTTTTGCCAAATGTACCACTATCCCTCCACCCCTTTGCGGAGTGGGGGTTCGAACGAAAAAGGGCAACATATACTCACAAGTAATCCCTTTCTTTGAAAAAAATAGGCATAATTTGGAAAAGGTTTCCTGAATACTAATTCTTAGTGGCTTCCACATTCTTCCCCAATTATACAGTATGTCCCACTAAGAGTGCGGACCGGCGATATCTTGGAAACTACAATAGCTATAGTGATAACTAAAATGGCAAAGAGAATCTTAATTAAAATATTTTTAAATTCGAAACATGAGCGCAAGGGGGCGCAGTTTCTAGGGTCAACAGTAAATTTGAAATTAGTCAGTTAGAAATACCTACGTAATAATATCGAAACCTATCTATGTTGACCATGAAACAAAGGAATGATAACTACCCTTTTCCACACAAAATTGTGTTGGTATTCTGACTTTTCGTTTTTGATCACTTTTCAAATAAAGGCAACAAAATTTGCAAATATTGCAGAGGCATATGATATGCTTGCAGTGTATTTTCAATGTTTTGAAAACACGTGTATTGTTGAATCTGAATATGCCGTTAAGTATCCAGAAGGAAAACATTTCAGCCGAAAAGTATTCTAACGTTTAGCGACACGATTACGTGACACTGGGTAAAACAGGGATCAACCTCGTGGAAAGCCTATCAGAGCACGAGTAGTTAGAACTGAAGCTAATATGATAAATGTTCTTGCATATGTTGAAGTTCATCCTCACACAAGTACTAGAGAAATGTCTTCCGTTGTAAGTATAAGTAAGTCATCAATTCATCGCACCCTAATAGACAATACGTTACACCCATACACATTTTGGCCATAAACTCAATAATTGTAATTGGTTAAAAGGTATCTACCATGAAAATGCTGTCTTCTTACACTGCGTGTTGTGGACTGATGACTTTTGTTAATGATGGGCAGGTAAATTTGCATAATATGCATTACTGGTCCAGAGAAAGTCCTCCTTGGACGAGGGAGGTAGATCATCAACGTAGGTAGAATATAAATCTTTGGTGTGGAATTTTAGGTGATAAAGTTATTGGACCGTTTATTTTTGAAGGCAACTTAAACAGCGAAACGTACTTAAACATTTTACGTAAGGAATTACCAATACTTTTAGATGTTTCGTTGGAAACCCGAAAAACACGGTGGTTTCAGCATGACGGCTGTCCAGTTCATTATTTATGAATCGTCCGTGACTATTTTCATAATACGTTTCCATAACAGTAGATTGGAAGAGGATCTATTTCACCATGGCCAGCTAGATCCTCAGATCCGACTGTGTTTGACTTTTATTTATGGGGAAGAATACAAATCTGGTTTACCAAATACGTCTTACAACGAGAGCTGATATGATTCAATCGATTGATAATGTTATCGCCAGCGTACCAAGAGAAATCGAAGCAGCCATTATAGCACTCCTCGTAGATTAAATCTGTGTATAAATAATGACGGCAAACAGTTTGAACATTTAAAATAAATTTAAATTATTGTTTATGATACAAATCTGGTGAATAACGGGGTGAGAGGTAGTATCGTAATGAAACTTTTTTATTCATCAGGGCTTTCGCTATTTATTTGACACCTTCTTCAGTGATGTTTACTACAGAAGTGCAAATATAAAATTAAATAACCAATTGAAACAGTTGAACAAAAGAGGAACAACTTACATTGGAGTCAAGGAAGCCAGCGAAACTACATTCAGAAAATCATGAACAGGAATCACTAATTTGATACACGTACTAATCAACTATACATATGATTTGGTTACAAATTTAATATTAAAATATAATAATAAAACAAAACATTTTTTTTATTTTGAAAAAGTTTTAAAAATAAAAAAAACCGTTTAGCTTTATTATTATATTTAAATATTAAATTTATTTTGTGATTGCTACATTTTGTTATTGCTATAAGTTTCGATATTATTAAATAGGTATTTGTGACAGGGAAATTATTACTGATAACGGGCTGTTTTCGTTATTATCTAGAAAGAGGAAAAAGATATTACTATGCAGTTTTCACCACTACTTTAATCTGTCAAAACTCTTCAGAGAATAACTCGTATAGTTGGAAATAACGCGATCTGGTACATTTCTTGAACATTAACGGATAGCACAAATTACGATGTCTAAAAGAACGCAGAATGCTCTTTCAAACAAGCCCACATTTCTTTAATTCGGGTAAAAACGACAGAAGCTATAGCAGGTTTAGTTTTACATGTTCCAAAAGTAAATATCACCATATCCTTGGTTATATCTAACAGAACTTCATGTACTATGTTATTATATATAGGTATATATATTATTGAATACTTATTGCAAGGAATGATCTCAATCCCACAAATTTAAAAAATGAAATTTGAGAATATGTAAACCACATGCAAAGTTGATGAAATTTACTGCATACTCTCGGTATTATATGATTGAATAACACATTGTTTTGTTTGAACATTAACGGTATAGCACAATACGTTCAATAAAACCTCTTTCAAACAACCCATTTTTAATTGGGCGACGAACTAGCAGGTTTACTTTAGTCCTAAGTTATCACCATCTGGTAACAGACGAACTTAGTTAGTTAGTTCAGTCTTGCTGCTATGATATACGGCTTATCAGAATGACGTCAGTCCATCGAAATTAAAATGTTGTGGAATATGTAAATTAAAGTTGTGAACTATTTCGAGTGATTCCAGTGCCACAGTTTTAGAGTATCCATTTAGTATAACAGTAAGAGTATTGATTTCGGAAATATGTAGAAGACATATGTAATATTCAATTCTTTAATTTGATTTAATCACTCGCTGTTGTAAGAGGAAAAGGTTAGTATTTTAGACCAAAGTTATATCTTATAATTAATCGATTTTATTAAGCGGTAACAAATATATCATATTTTTAACATTTTAAGCAATACATTAATAAGTACATCAAAATAATTTATATGTGATTAGCTGATTAGTCATAAAGTATAGGATATATAGGAAATGTTTATAGATAACACTTTACATCTTTTGGTCATGTCTATTATGTAGTGAAATACTGGCTACTGAATAATTATTCTGTATGGTGATGAAATTCTTCAAAGAAATGTCTAAAACATAGGACTTCGTTGCACCACGCACATCGTATGATGGCCTGGCTACCGCATATGGAACACCTAGCAGGATGTAAAAACCTGTTGTCTAAAAGCAAAAACTTACCGGATTTTCAAACTTATTTGGTTTTTGATCAATGTATCCGCTTTTATACCAAGCATAAGCAAATACATCGTGATACTTTGGTGCCGAAAGTTGGTTGTGAATAAGGGACTGTAGTTTGATAACATTATTGCGTTCATGCAACACAATATCATAACCAAACAGTAGCACAAGATCGGAAAATTTTCTTACAAAATTTTTCCATATGCGGGAACCATATACATCTAGTGGTTGTATCACTGCCGTAGTTTTTTTCGGTATCGTCAATATTTCAACATGTTTGCTTGATAGTGTACTCTTTTGCAATGTAGCAGGACAATGACCAGTCCAAGAGTCCAAGAATAACACGCTCTGAGCTCCCACATTTGGCACATGCACACGGGTGAGCCATTCATTAAACAGTTCTTTTGTTAATTTTCCCGACGTTGAAGCCCTAACATAGACATTCCACGGTTGAAACAAAGACTGTGTTACACGCGGACCGAAGCTACCACTTTGTTCTTTCATGACAATAAATAGAGGGGAAAGAAGTTTTCCACAAGCTGATATTGTGGGAAGTATGGTATAACTATGTGTTGTTGCGGATATTGACTGCACAACTGCTGTAACACTTTTTGAACCCTGCACAGCTAACGTGCGACCAGAATGAAGCTCTAGATTAAAGCCACTTTCATCGGCATTGAATGTATTATCTTCTCCGACTTGTTTTATGAGATCTTTGCATGGCTAACAAATGTTGAAGCGATTTCATTTAGCTTTTCGGAATCTGTACCATATGATCGCGTAATAAATTTATTTATTTTTCTTGAAACTATTCTATATGCTTTCTTAAAATTCCAGACCCAATGCCGGGATGCTTTAAAGTTTTCTAAATGTATTCCTTGATTAGCTTGCAAAGCCCATCTTTGAATGTCCAAATCATGAATAATATCACCCTTATCGATACTCTCCACAAAGTTATTATAAACGGATTCCGAAATTTGTAGCAATTTTTCCCGTCGTGTGCCTCCCCGGTTTACTGTTTCTTCCCATCTAGAACAAATAAAAGAAAATTAAGACAAGTCGTAGTTATATTAAATGGAGTTCACTGTTTACCTGTACAATTGTTGGAGAGTTGAAACTTTTCGAAATTTATTTTGGACGGTTGCTAACGTAAGTCGCTTCGTTTTCCCACTTTTCCAATATTCCACAGCCTTGGTTTTATATTCTAAAGTGACAATACCGCCTTCTTCTGGAACACATTGTTCATCTTCAGCTTCCATCGCTTCTAGAACTTCTTCGCGTGTAGGTGCGTATTCATCATCTACGAAGTCTACGGAATGTGGTCTAGTAAAAGTGGTCTGGTAAAAATTAAGTGTTGTGGTAAGGGTTTTAGTGAACTGTTTCACTCTTATCCATATGATGTTAATACTGATAATGGTGCTTCTAGTTTTACTATTCCGTAGCCAAGGCTGCTTAAAAGGGTGAGTGTTTCACTACTTTTCATATATTATAATTATGTATTAGTTCTGTTATTTTTTTTCTATTTTCGGCTATGGCACGGCTCCCTGTTACCGGGCTCTAGTTATGAAACATTTTTTCCCATCACTATAGCCATTGCAGTTTCCAAGATATCGCCAATCCCCACTCTTAGTGGGACAAGCCCTATATATGTTGGGGTTGAAATTGTAAAGCATGCCATGTTTCGGAACAGGTTTAAAAATATGAAACAAAATATTCATTTATCGGTCAATGTAACCCTGGATAAAACGAATAAATCATCAATAAAAATTTTATGCAACTTAGTGTTTTCAATCATTTATCTATTGATGAACAGATGGTGCCGTACTTTGGGCGACGCTTAGCAAAAATATTCATAAAAGGAAAGTCCGTCCGCTTTAGCTTCAAAATTTATTGTCTGGCATCAAGTGATGGCTATTTATTCGAATTTATTCCATATTTTAGGACATACTGTGCAATATAAAACAAATGATTTAGGCTTAGGCGGCGATGTTGTAATGGAACTTCTTTCGTAGCTAAATAACCTGACCGCGCACAAAGTTTACTTCGACAACTTCTACCTCAAGCTATCGACTTTTATTAGCATTTTACGGAGAACGGTTTTTTTGCCACAGTAGCTGTAAGGAACACCGTATCGAATATTGACTTTTAGAATCTACGAAATCTATTGGGAAAAAAGCAAGAGGATCTTACGTTTGCAGATACAATCACGACACCGACATCAGCGTGATTTATTGGCATGATAGTTCTGTGGTAACAATAATAAGTAATTGCATCTTTGGCCACCGTGAAGAGGTACAATACTTTTCATAAATCTTGTAGTCGTAAAATGCATGGAAATTACACGGGTATGTTTATAAAAAAAAAAAAACGCATACCACAAATAGATTTCCTAAAGAAAGATAAATCAAAAGAATCATTATTAAAATCACAAAAGTGAGAGTACGCATCTCTTCTACTCTCAAACCTATTCCGTAATTGCAGCAATTCGAATGTAACATACTCCATAGATATAAAGCCTTAGAAAATGTTGAAAAACCATCCAAATTATTAATTGCTTCCTCTCAATCAGCTGATCTAAAAAACTAAAAAACGTTACCATTCTGGAAACATTGTGAAATGGTAATAGAAGCGAAAAGGAATTTCCTATTGCCCTACTAAATACGGACATGATTGGACCGAACGCTGTCTGCGGAACCGTTTGACGACGTGCACTCTCGAGCTTCGTTGTTATTCTTGCTGTTGCTGTCGCTTCTGCCGTAAAAGTTGCTGATCTGCGGTAAAAGTGTCGGTGGTTTCTTTCGTTCCTTTTTTTTTCTAATTGAAGCCAGAGAAAAAAAAAACATCCGTTAACA
Organism: Dynastes tityus; assembly: GCA_029618875.2. NCBI lineage: Eukaryota > Metazoa > Arthropoda > Insecta > Coleoptera > Scarabaeidae > Dynastes > Dynastes tityus. Next base: position 1,400,076 of record JAROYD020000023.1, on the reverse strand, counting down.
GTAACAGTAATGGTAGTTAAATCAACGGATATCGTCCATATATCCGTTAGATTTGAACACAGTTGTTTCGCCTGAAATAATACTACCCGAGCTCGGTACGGTCAGCCGGAATTTTATATAAATGCTAAATAATTATCACGAATGCTTGTGGTATTCGAGTGCTGCATAAACTGTTATGCAGTGATGGGCAAATATGTGGAACCAAGTAAATATCTCAGGAGTTTCTGGAGATATCGAAATGATATTTGGTAGATATTTACACTACATTGTGTGTTTATTGTAATTGAACTTCCGGTATAAGGGGTAGTACTTCCGACTTGGAAGTTTCTAATGAAACACATATATTATTTTAATTTCGAATTACACCATTTTATATTTTGGTGCCATGTGGGTTCTATTTTGATTCTATTTTTGTTCTATTTTAATTCTATTTTGATTCTATTTTGATTCTACTTGTTTTCTATTTGTGTTCTATTTTACCTCTATTTTGGTTCTATTTTGATTCTATTTTGGCTCTATTTTGATTCTATTTGTGTTCTATTTTAGTTCTATTTTGGTTTTATTTCGGTTCTATTTTAATTCTATTTTGACTCTATTTGTGTTCTACTTTAGTTCTATTTTGGTTCCCTTTTATCCTATTTGTGTTCTACTTTGGTTCTATTTTGATTCTATTCGTGTTCTATTTCAGTCTTATTTTGGTTTTATTTTGATTCTATTTGTGTCCGGTTTTAGTTCTATTTCGGTTCTATTTTAATTCTATTTTGATTCTATTTGTGGTCTATTTTATTTATTTTGGTTTTATTTTGGTTCCATTTTGATTCTATTTTGTTTCTATTTGTATTCTATTTCAGTTCTATTTTGGTCCTTATTTTGATTCTATTTTAGTTCCACTTTGGTTCTATTTTGATTCTATATGTGTACTATTTTAGTTTTATTTCGGTTCTATTTTAATTCTACTTTGATTCTATTTTGACTCTATTTGTGTTTTATTTTAGTTCTATTTTGATTCTATTCAGATTCTATTTTGGTTCTATTTTAATTCTATTTTAATTCTATTTTGATTCTATTTTGGTTCTATTTTAATTCTATTTCGATTCTATTTTGACTCTATTTTGGTTCTATTTTGATTCTATTTTGATTCTATTTTGATTCTATTTTGGTTCTATTTTGATTCTATTTTGATTCTATTTTGGTTCTATTTTGGTTCTACTTGTTTTCTATTTGTGTTCTATTTTAGCTCTATTTTTGTTCTATTTTGATTCTATTTTGGTTCTACTTTGATTCTATTTGTGTTCTATTTTGGTTTTATTTCGGTTCTACTTCAATTCTATTTTGATTCTATTTTGACTCTATTTGTGTTTTATTTTAGTTCTATTTTGGTTCTATTTTGATTCTATTCTGATACTATTTTGGTTCTATTTTGATTCTATTTTGGTTCTACTTTGATTCTATTTGTGTTCTATTTTGGTTTTATTTCGGTTCTACTTCAATTCTATTTTGATTCTATTTTGACTCTATTTGTGTTTTATTTTAGTTCTATTTTGGCTCTATTTTGACTCTATTTGTGTTTTATTTTGGTTCTATTTTGATTCTACTTATTTTCTATTTGTGTTCTATTTTAGTTCTATTTTGGTTCTATTTTAATTCTATTTTGATTCTATTTTGACTCTATTTTGGTTCTATTTTGATTCTATTTTGATTCTATTTTGATTCTATTTGTGTTCAATTTTAGTTCTATTTTGGTTCTATTTTAATTCCATTTTGATTCTATTTTGGTTCTATTTTGATTCTATTTTGATTCTATTTTGGTTCTATTTTAATTCTATTTTGATTCTATTTTGACTCTATTTTGGTTCTATTTTGATTCTATTTTGATTCTATTTTGATTCTATTTGTGTTCAATTTTAGTTCTATTTTGGTTCTATTTTAATTCTATTTTGATTCTATTTTGACTCTATTTTGATTCTATTTTGATTCTATTTTGGTTCTATTTTAATTCTATTTTGATTCTATTTTGACTCTATTTTGGTTCTATTTTGATTCTATTTTGATTCTATTTTGATTCTATTTGTGTTCAATTTTAGTTCTATTTTGGTTCTATTTTAATTCCATTTTGATTCTATTTTGGTTCTATTTTGATTCTATTTTGATTCTATTTTGATTCTATTTTGATTCTATTTTGGTTTTATTTTGATTCTATTTGTGTTCAATTTTAGCTCTATTTTGGTTCTATTTTAATTCTATTTTGATTCTATTTTGACTCTATTTTGGTTCTATTTTGATTCTATTTTGATTCTATTTTGATTCTATTTTGATTCTATTTTGGTTCTATTTTGATTCTATTTTGGTTCTATTTTAATTCTATTTTGATTCTATTTTGATTTTATTTTGATTCTATTTTGGTTCTATTTTGATTCTATTTTGATTCTATTTTGGTTCTATTTTGATTCTATTTTATTCTATTTTGATTCTGTTAGTGTCCTATTTGTGTTCTATTTTGGTCCTACTCTGATTCTATTTTGGTTCTATTTTGATTTTGTTTGTGTTCTATTTTAGTTCTACTTTGGTTCTATTTTGATTCTATTCGTGTTCTATTTCAGTCTTATTTTGGTTTTATTTTGATTCTATTTGTGTTCGATTTTAGTTCTATTTCGGTTCTATTTTAATTCTATTTTGATTCTATTTTGATTCTATTTGCGGTCTATTTTATTTATTTTGGTTCCATTTTGATTCTATTTTATTTTTATTTGTGTTCTATTTTGGTTCTATATGGGTTCTATTTTGATTCCATTTTGGCTCTATTTTGATTCTATTTGTCTTCCATTTGTGCTCTATTTTGATTGTATTTTGATTCTATATTGATTCTATTTTGGTTCTATTGTGGTTCTGTATGGATTTTTTTTGTGTTCTATTTTAGTTTTATTTGGTTCTATTTTGTTGGTTTACTTGGGGTAGATTTAAAAAGTATATCTTTTAGGATTCTGCTAACCATTTTCGACGACACCTTGCTCAGTTCTATATCTCTACAAATAAGAAAGATATCGCTTGTAACGTTGAATCTGAGACACCATACATTTCTAATCGAAGCTTATTGTGACATACCTAAAAATAGGAGAAATGCGTACTATATAAAAAAAAAAACAAAATTTCATCTATTCAAAGAAAGTGCAATTTCATATAATTTCGAAACTATTTCAGTATACCGTTTAGATGTGTAGCAAAAAAGAAAAATCAAAGTCGACCATTGTCACCGCATGTTCAAGTTTATCTGACGTTGAAAAGAGAACAAAAGAATAACGAATTAAAATTAATTCGAATGTATAAAACACAAACAAACCGTGATCCGATTTCAATTTGTCAAATTGGTCATGGGTTAATTGGCCGCTGATGAAAATGTTTCCATCTATATTTCTTAGAAACCCGGTCCAAGTAATAGCGATTCGGAACAGATTTGGTCCTTTTTTTGTTGTTGATAGAGTGAGTTATCTGTTTTAAATTAATTTACGATCAGAAGATATAAACAGAAATATTCACGTAAATATAGGTTAGCACGTTTTGTACGTACGCGTAAGTACCTTTCATCAACATCTTTTAGCATTTACTTTTTGTCTGCTCATTATTTTTGTACGTAATATTAGATTGAAAGTCGTCAATTGAGTGATTTGACAATATGGCAACATATTTTCAAACAAAACAAAATGTATTGCCAGCCATTTTTCATCCGCTTATTTTCCAATACGATACGAGGGTAGTCGTTTCAAACTTTTCAGATTACCCTCGTAAACCAAAGGTATTGAACTTGGATTCATAGCTCGAAAGGATGCTTCTTCATTTCTTTGCACCCTATTCACTTTGAGATTTTTCGCAAACTCAGTTTGATGCTCAAGAACCTGCTATTGAACTTTTTTACATACAATATAAAATGGCCCTAGGAAATCATTAAATGATATTTTGAGCCTCAAAAGAACAGAAACCTTCTACCTGGGAACTTTGAATGTGAAAGGGGCAACAGGGAAAGAGCATGAAATGGTATATGAATTAAATGTGCTAGGGATATCCGTAACAAAGAAGAAAGGTACAAGGGGTAACAGAAATTGAGAACGGCTATTTCTTATAGTGGTTAAGAGTTGAATTTAATCAAGGAGCAACGGTGGGGGTTGCCATTATAATAAACAAACTTGAACTTCATTAATAAAAGGCTGATAGTAGTTAGGGTAAGACTGACCGACCGGTATTACACGTGTATTACATGCCATGCCCCAAATGAAAATGCCAAAGTAGAAGAAATAAATAAATGCTACGGTAAACTTCAAGGAGAAATTGACAAAATAAACGATAATAACTAATATAATAGTAATGGGATACTTAAACGGAAAAGTAGGTAACAAGAACGAAGGATTTGAGGAATGGATGGGTGCAAAAGGGAAAGAAACTAGAAATGAAAACGGAAAACGAATTTTAGATCTCTGCATGAGACAAAGACGTTCACAAGTACTTAAGGGAAGTGAACTCTAGAAATGAGCGATTCATTGTCGATCATTACCTCTTACGAATGGATGTATTTGAAAAAATCAATAGGATAGAAATCAGGAAAAAGAAAATCATAAATGAGAAGCATGTAAGAAAAGGAGAAAGAGAACTTGGACATAGAAACAAAATGGAAGAACTTTAGACGTAAAATCATCAACGCTGCTAAAGTGGAGTAAGCAAAATAAGTCACGAAAATAATGATAGCAAGGACGGGGGTATTGACAAACAACAAGATTTCGGCACACCCCTCACCACACAAAATGTTTTTAAATTTAATTTTCCCTTTTAAAGGGCTCAGGGGCCCCATTTTCAACCGGGTTCCCGAATAAACTGAACGAAAAAACTAAAATTTTTATTTTAATTTACCATGCTTTCTATCCCTCCTCTCGAAAAAAAAGAAGGGTATATATGTACTTTTCTAAACATGAAACTGTGTATATCTATTTCCAAAATACCTATTTTCTATCGCTTAACTCTAACATGCTGGGTAATATAAAAGGAAGGGACCCCGCCCCGTAGAAAAAGAGCAGACGAAAAAAGAAATTCCCCGCAATTTTCCTCTATCTACGCACTTAAGGATACTAAACAAATCAAACATAAATTGCAGAACCCCGAGACTCGGTCTTCGTCAATTTAAACTGAAAGGTTTTTTAAAAAATCAAAAAAGCAAGGAAATAGGACATCCCATGCCCTGCGAATGGCATCTCTTTTTTTGAAAATTGTCCAAATGTCCAATTCGGGGGAAGGGTTTTTTTTAAAATTTGAGATTTTCCAATTTGATTACAGTCCTGTGTTATTCATATTGCTACACTTGACGCCCCTGTTCGACCGAATCTATAGATCTCATGTGTTCATTAAATCTAATACCTATCGCTCGTTTCTTTGTCCAATGTAGGTTTTATACAGTCGTTGCATGCAATTTTAAAAATTTTGCCCTTTCTTTCATGCCCGGTTTATTTTTTGGATTACCAAGAAGGTTTTTGGTATTTCGTGAACAAAAACATACGTTCATGTCCCCCAAAAAACTTTACTGACTGAGTAGAAAATTCACTAGATTTTTAAATAAGGTCAATAATATTGAATTAGAAGAAGGGAAATTTTTAGTATCGTTTATGTTTTTCCCTTCCCCAGCGTACCAATCCCAGAAACCATAGAATATTTAGTTGAACTTTTAAAATTAACGACATTGACGCCAAAACCGGGAATACAAAAGACTAACTTTTTGTGCATAAACCCAAAAACCGTTTTCAAATGGGGAGCAAATATTATGAACAATTGGGGGTACGGCGATGGGTAATCCATTCCCCGTTCATAGCCAACTTGTTTATGAGTAAATTTAAACGTGTTTGAAAAAGGCACCGTGTATTTTAGAATTTGGCTTAGATATGTGATGATATTTTGGGGTTTTTTGACACTGAAAAGTAACATCCCGGTTTTCCCCGCGACACTCAACTCAAAACGGATCCATTAAATTTACAGTAGAAGAAGGGAACAATCAACCCCATTTCTAGATAGCCTATAATTAGAAACAATAATAAAGGAAATAGACATCTATAGAAAAGAAAAAGCACTAATAGATTCATTATGACCGTTTCGCCACTGCGAAAAAAATTAAAATGGCCGCGTTAGTTTCTTAATTAAAGACTAGTGAAATTTCCCAAACCAAAATAGGGACAAGAAAGAGCTTTAAATTTATAAAAAATGTCATTTTTTAAAAGGGTTTCTGTCTATAGATGTCGACCGCATCCTTTAAAAAAGTCCAATAAGGCATTATGGGAAAAAATTTACGACCTTGAACCCGTAGAAACGCGCGACAAGAAATTTGTGAAATTCCCCCTTTCCCTAGAATCGAAAGGAGTCAGTAAAGTTTTTTGGGGACAAGACATGAACGAGTTTTAGTTCACGAAATACCAAGAACCTTCTTGGTAATAAAAGACAAACCCGGGCATGAAAGAAAGGTCGGGAATTTTTAAAAATTTATGAACGACTGTGATAAAGCCACATTGGACAAACGAAACGGGATAGGTTAGATTTAATGAACACATGAGATGCTATAGATTCGGTCGAACAGGAGCGTCAAAAGCTGACCATATGAATAACACAGGACATGTAAACAAAATTGGGAAAAACTCAAATTAATTAAAAACGAATTTACCCGGGGAAATTTGGGGCCTTTGAACAATGTATCTTAAGAAAGAGATGCAACATTCGGGTCATGAACAAGGATAATGCTCCACTTCATTTCTCTTGCTTGTTTGATTTATTAGGTAAAAAAAACCTTTTAGTTTACACTTGACGAAGACCGAGTCTCGGTGTTCTGCAATTTATGTTTGATTTGTTTAGTATCCTTAGAGGCGTAGATAGAGAATTAGGGGGGTAACCTTCCTTTCGTCTCGCTCTTTTCTCGAGGGCGGCCCCTTGGCCGTTTCATATATACCCAGCATGTTAGAGTTAAGGATAGAAAAGTAGGTATTTGGAAATAGATATACACAGTTACATGTTTAGAAAATTTGTACATATATACCCCCTTTTTTTTCTTCGGGGGAGGGATAGACATGCATGGTAGAATTAAAGTAAAAGTTTTTAGTTTTTTCGTTCAGATTTATTCGGTAACCCGGTTGAAAATGGGGGCCCCGTGAGCCTTTTAAACAGCTGTTCCGAATTAATTAATAACTTTTTGTGTGGTGAGGAGTGTGCCGATACTCTCTGTTGTTTGTCAAGTCACGAAAAAATGAAAATGCCGGCTTAGTGAACCGAAGATATAGAAACACAGGTGCATAAGAAAAAACAGGCTTAGAAAAAATACCTTACTACCAAAAATGAGGAAGAGTATGAGAAGTACAAGATATAAAGAAGTCTGGTCAAAAATATGACGAGAGACAGTAAAGAAAAAATTTCGACGGAATTCGAACCCAAATTTTATGGAGCGTTAAGGCGGAAGAGAAAACCCAACACAAACATGCTGAAAGATATAGAAGATAAGGAGGGAAAGCTGTTAACAGAAGAAGCCCACATAATGAATAGACAGAAAGAATATTTCGAAGATCTACTGGAAGAGGTAAGGGTAAATGTGAACATGGGAATTATGAAACATTTCAAAACCTTGGACACCCTGCAGACGCTAAAATCGTGATAACAATAGAAGAACTCGAAGAATCTCTGAGGAAAATTAAGCTAGATAATGCGGCTGGACACGGTACCATTGCTGGTGAAATGTTGAAATACCTGGACGTAGAAAGCAAGAATGGGCTTCTAAGCATACTGAACCAAATAAGAATACAAAGGAAAACTCCTAGACACTGGAACACGGGTGTTGTTGTATTAATATTTAAAAAAGGTAATTCCAGGAACGGCAATAATTGCAGAGGAATCACAATTGGAAGCTCAGCAGAAAAAGTATATATGTACTAGAATTCTGGAATCTAAGTTAAGACAACAGCTCGATGGCGACATAAAAGATTCTCAATGCGCCTTTACAAATAATAGAGGAACACAGAATCAAATTTTAATTTTAAGGCAAGTGATAGAGAAGGCTTTAAGAACTGGAAGTCCATCTTCGATAAAATAAAGAAATCCGACGTGTGGGAGATATTAAGGAAAAGAGGAGTCAGCCAAGAGTTAATTGAATGCATACGAAGCTTATGCAACAACACTGAAAACTACGTCAGGACAAGAAATGCGAAGTCAGAGACTTTTAGCAGCACAAACGGGCTAAAACAAGAATGCATATTAAGCCTTATCTCGTTTAATGTAGTGCTGGACAAAGTGAAAGAATACAGGGAAAACAATAAGAAACTTTAATGTCGGTCACTGGTAACTAGATATGGTGACAATCTTGAAGCTCTACTATGCCGATGACGTAGTTCTATTCGGAAAAAAACGGAGAGAGACCTAACATTGACAGAATATTTTCAATGAATAAGTTAAAAAGATTAATTTTAATAAAATAAAAGCACTAATAGTAGGAAGACAAGAGATCAAGCACAAAATCTACCTGGAAGGACAGAAACTGGATCAAGTCAAAAATTTTAAATATTTAGGCTCAATGAGCTAGGGAACTTCGAAGATGAAATTAACGAATGGTTGGCCTCAACCGGCATGTTGTACAGGGTGCGGCAAAGGAACCTGACGTTTTTATAATGAATAGTACAAAGCCGTTATAGTACGTAGAACAGCGGTTACAGTGGGAATGACATCGGTAGTAGATGCCATTTTGGTAGTCATGGAGCTGTGGACGAGTGAACATCGCGCATTCGTTCTCGAGGCGTATTTTAAAAATCACGACTCGGTTGTCAGTACACAACGTTTATTTCGTGCGCGCTTCAATATTGGACGTCACGGTTCTGTTCCATGCCGTAACACAATTAAGTTATGGGTTGAAAATTTTCGTCGATCTGCATCAGCAATGAAAGATAAGCCACCAGGAATGCGTCGAACAGTTCGGACTCCAGCAAATATTGAGAGGGTGCGAACAGCGGTTCAGCGAAGTCCACGTCGTTCAGCAAGGCGACAAGCAATAACTCTAGGACTTTCCGAAAGTACAGTACGGCGTATTTTGCATAAGGATTTACATTATCACCCCTACAAATTAGTAATTGTTCAAGAACTGACAGCTGAAGACTTTTTAAACCGTTTGAATTGTTGCAATCAACTTCTGGAACTTTTGGTGAAAATGATTTAGGTGGCTTAATTATGTCTGATGAGGCGCATTTCGAGTTATCAGGCTACGTAAATAAGCAGAATTTTCGCTACTGGTGTTCAGAAAATCCCAGAGAACTCCATCAACGACCGCTTCATAGTCGCAAGGTTACTGTTTGGTGCGGAGTGGGGCGATTCGGTATAATTGGCCCCTATTTTTTTGAGGACGATGCAGGAAATCATGTCACAGTCAATTCGCAACGTTATGTGGAAATGTTAAACACATTTTTAGAACCAGAGCTTCGTCGACGGAACATCGATTTAAATACTGTATGGTTCCAACAAGATGGCGCCGCAGCGCATACAGCACGAGCGTCAATGGCTCGACTGCGAGAAATGTTTCCGAGAAAAGTCATTTCGCGGAATGGAGATGTTCCTTGGCCGGCAAGGTCTCCCGACCTCACGGCTTGTGACTATTGGTTATGGGGTTATCTTAAGAGTAAGGTGTATTTAACGAGACCAAGGACCATTGAAGAATTGAAAGAAAACATTCGCAATGAAATTAACGCAATTCCGATGGGTACGCTACAACGCGTAATGAGGAATTTGCGAAACCGTTTGGAACAGTGTGCCCGCAGTGAAGGACGTCATTTGAGCGAAATTATTTTCCATAAATAAAATGGCATGTTATATACTTTCGAATACTTGTATGTGAAAATAAACATATTGGAAAATACATTTGTAGTTACACATTAAAACTCGTCAGGTTCCTTTTACGCACCCTGTCAATGAATGGGAAGTAGTTTTGGGAAAAAAAAGGAAATATCCACAGAAACAAAAGCGAAATGGTCAAAAGGTGGTTACTCCTTATAAAGCGAATCGGGACCTAAATCAAAGACGAAAACAAAATTAACAGCGCGAAGATGGAATAAGACAAGAAAAGAGGGAAAAAAATGAAGCTTTCCGGGTGCAACTAAATATAATTCCTGCCACGAGTGAGTTAAACAGTGTCAGCTCAGATATTATTGCTTTTAATAATTTCTTTATTGAGTACAGGAAACAGTTTATAGTCGCGCCCTTATAGACAATTCCAACAGTTATTTCTGGGATTCAAATAATTGCATCTGTCATGATCATTTTCCGCATACCTTTAACGCCATATAAACTTTTGAATAGAAAATCTCATGTTAATAAGACGTTTTACGAAAAAGCGTTACATTTAGAACGTACATGATATAGATTTACGTAGGTGCATTTGTACTTGTATATTTATGCATTGCAGACATAGAAAGCAGGCAGGAACAATGTTACTAACAATATAAGCTAATAGCTATAACAATCGATGCATCCTTCTAATTATTGATGAATGTATGTAACGTATTAACCGTATGAGCACTCACTTACGTTTTTAAAATTCCTTTTTTTGTTCGATTTTAAAACGTGTTTTGCATGGAAAGGTAAAAGTTGTATGATGCGTTACGCGGCACTAAATCTATGGGAAAGCCATTGTTTTCCGGAATGCATGAAAAATAGGAAGATGAGAATAGGGAAACAGCAACGGATTACACATGATGATAAATACCATAGCTTTATTTAAATTGCAATGCGTGCGATATGTACTATGTGTAGGCTTTAAAAAAAGTTTATCCTAACAGCTGTTATAAAGTGGAAGAACAAAACAATATTTTAATTTAGTGCATGAGTGTCATTTTTAATTTAAAATTAGAAATATTTTTTTCGATTTCGAACTGACTTGTATTTTAGAAAATTTTCTTCCTATTAAGGTAATTATCTCTTTGTTGTCCATAGTTCCACCCAAAACTTCTTTTTTTAAAAAAGTACTTCTTATAACTAACCTGGGGAAATATGCGGTAACACCAGAGGCTGGCAGCGATGAAAGTTTAAAATAAAAAGAAGGTAAGAAAAAAAAAAAGTGGAAACACTTACTTTTAAAATTTCGTGAAATCACAAACTGGGTACATTGTTAATATTTGAATCATTAGATATGTTCCACAGCTGTTTTAGTCAAGTGAGTACGACGTGCGGAATAAATGTTTTTTAATGCCGAAAAAGACCGTTCGACACCCACGATGTTATATTTGCATATTTAAAATAATCTTTGAAACAACTTAATGCATCTTCACGCCCCTTCCGATTTTGTCTTAATATAAGAAAATCGGGGTCTTTTTTAAAACACTTTCAAATTTTCGTATTACACACCAATTTGTTTCCCTTCTACAGCGCATAACTGTGCGTGAACATCATTTACAATTTGAACAGCAACATCGAAACATCTTGAAATTTTTTCTATTCCCTCCGCTATTCGAAGTAATTTTTTTTGGTTTTTTGATTCTGCAGGTTCTGTCGGATTGAATTTTAAAACTACCTTCTTTACTTGATCAAAATATTTGTTGTAGTAAAAACACATCGACCAATTTTTTTTTCTTTCCAAAAGGGGTTATAAATTGTACTTTCTCTTTTGGAAGCAATGAAAAGGATGACGGTCGTGGGCTTTTCGTACCATTACATTAAACAGAATGTTTTTGACGATCTGTTGTTTTGTCCACACACAACCACAGTTTTTTATCTTTAATTCCCTTTTTTTTATTTTTTTTATATGTTCACGAGTAAATGGCACTATATTTCGTATCGATGTCCGACTAAGTAATTTTCAGTCCGCATATTTATTCCAGAAGGAGAAAATGCTTCTTTATCTAGTAAACGAAACGATAATTACATAAAATAAGAAAACATAAATCAAATGTAAATTTTTCAGGTTGTTCCCCTTTTTTTGCAGAAGAATGCTGTTTGCTTTCGATGTGACGTTGACAATTTTTTCTGGACCAACACTTTAAAAGGGGATTTTACAAACTAGACATTGAATTTTAGCGCCATCAAAAATTAATTTCGGCTGTCCACTAAAAGGGTTTTTTAACTGTGTTAGTACTGACCTGAACCTAAAATAAATAATCGCCGACCCCGCCCCCTATCTACTACACTGACTGTTAGCTGTTTCCCCAAACCTACTTATAACGCACTAATTCTAAAAATGCTTCTATGTTCATTTTTTTTTTTTTGGGTTCGCAAAAATATTATTTATATTATTATTACATATTCTTAATTCTAAAATAGAAGAATAAAATTATGTTTCAAAAATTTGTTTTCTTAAAAGAAGCATTTTGAAAACAAAGGAATTGCCTGCAACATGCACAATAAAAAAACCCAGGCTTGTGCAAAAATCTCATTGTTTGTATTTTTGCATCCTTGGGGAAGCAGAATCTTACAGGATCTTTAAAAAGTGGTAGCCGTTCGGCGTGTATCCCCTTTTTTCCATGGTTTTTTAAAAAAATTGAAGAACCGGCGATAACAATTGATTATGAGTTAAAGATTGTAACTGAATAATACTGTTTCTTTTTGTAGAATTATGTCTAATTTCCATATTCTAAAATCGTAAACGTCTAAGCTTGTACTATTGAAGTTTTTTCTTTGGAATTGGTAAAATAGTTACTTTTGTTCGTTGGTACTAAATTTTGTACGTCACACGGACAATGCCCCCACTCCAGGAATCCAATAAACCAAATACCTTCAACTCCAGTATCTTGTGTAAGAACACTTACTATTAATATTATTAACGGAAATTATTACTTTAATTTCCTAAACAGCAAATCGAAATAGTTTCCCTTTTTAGAATTTTGAAAGATAATATATATATAACTTAAAATATACTAACCTTATAGTTAATGTGTTGTTTGTCATCTAGGTTTAGTATTTCCATATAATCTTTCCGGAAACTTCTTCAGTTACAATCTTCAACTCATAATCAATTGTCATCGCCAAGGTTCTTCGATTTATTATAGCATGGTACAAAAGTGGTTAATCCCCTAACGGCTACCACTTTTTAAAAGATCCGAAAATTCTGCTTCGAAGGACACAAAAAATATACAACAATGAGGTTTTGCGGTAAATCTGCGTTTATACGGGGAAGCAATTTCTTATTTTTTTAACATTTATGTATATGCAATACACATCGTAATGTATTTTGCAACCTCACCTATATGCTGTAACCATCCCCAAGCTTGCTGAATTTGTCGTCGGTGGTCGAGGTTGAGGGCCCGTCCAGACCCCTTTTTTTGTGTTTCGCTCGTACGACCACATTTCGACCCCCAAAAAACGCTTTTACGAGATAAAGCACTGTCCAGTATTGGACAAAAGTCTTCGGTGAATTTCAGCACCTTTCCCCCCTCTGACCAAAAAAATGGGACACTGTCGCTGTTTCTCTTTTGGGGCAAGCTAATAGCGGAGCTGACATGTTTATGCTGGTACTAGCAGACAAAAGACGGATGGGGATTTTTGACAACATAAAAACCCCCGCCATGCGCAAGCGGTCGCCACACGTTAAACCCTTTAAAGCTTGTTATACAAAGTGTAGATAATATTTGACTTACCCTCGTATTTACGTATCGTTAAGAGCATTAAAGCAGTTTAAATATTGTCTTAACTTTTTTTTTTCTCTCATAGTTTCTGAGCTATTGAGTCAAACAGCGAAGGGGAGTGTCCGGGGGCTTTAACCCCCCAGGCGATTACACTAAGATAGGTTACGTTGTTATTACACTAGATCGGTCTATAAACCCCCAAGTTCCATTTAAGTCGGTGAGATACACTTCCCCGTGTTTCCTTGTTAGTACTAACAATCAGTTCGAATGAATGCTTTTAAAAAAGAAAAAAGTATCTATAACGTAATATAATTCCATACAAGGCAATGGAATTTCTCTAAATACATGATAGATAGTCAAAGAATTTTCTTTTTTAATAAAGATTGCATTCTCCACATATATTAAACATAATTGCTACAATGGCACCCACTATCTACACCTCGGCTGATACGAATATAAAAATTCGTACTTCCGTCTCTGCGTTCCCAAGATAAAAAAAAAAAATCTATAAAAACAACAATGAAACCGATACTGAAATGTCACCTTGTACTTCCTTTCATTAGAACAATGCTTTGGGGCAACTATAAAAGGGGAAAGGGGGTAAAAAAAAAGGGAAATTAACTATAATTTAAAAAAGATTGTAATTAAAATTTAAAACTTCAAAGATATGCCGATTTTTTCTTTTAAAATTACCCAAATTTAAAAAAGGATCATAGGGGATAGAATTTTTTGTTTCAAATAATCCCTTTTAGAATCAATACTAACAGATGCATTAACATTATTCAATAAAACAATGTAATTTCATTTCTTAGCCGTTCTTGTGATTAATTTGAAAATTGATTCTTGATCTTAGCGGCTCTGTTGATATACATATTTTTCAAGGGTTCGTAAAAATAATAGCATTTTCGACATTTTTTTTGTCTATTTCAGAAATGTATTTCCACTATTTCCACTATTAGGCCGGGCACAGAGGCACGGGCTACCTCAGCGAAAGAAGTTATTGATTTATTGCAACAGTTTCTCATCAACCTTTTGCAGCGTTAGTCATAATTATAGAGATAAATATAAGAATGTAAGTATGTCTAACGTACGCAAGGAAAATAAATGACCGTTGGCTAGTAAACTCACTACATTTATCAGTGAATTTCCGGATTTCAACTATAATGGAACTAAAGTATTGTGTAGAATTTGCAAAATACCTTTAATGTGCTGGAACAAAGGCGATTGTAAAAGGCATATAAATGGCGTACAGCACAAAAATGAGAAAAATGGCGTGCCACCTCAAACCCAATTGAAATTGGATTTACTTTTGATGTTTATTGTTTGTGATCTACCGTTTCGCTTACTCGATAAAGAACCGTTTCGACAGTTTTGGCGTACATACAATCCCGAATGGAACTTACCATCACGGACAGCGTTACGGAAAGAGCAACCAAGCTACGTAAAATTATCGAAAATGGGATCAAAGCAGAATTAAAAAATAAACAGCTGAGGCTATGTCTTGATGAGACGACAGATAAAAAAAATCTATTTTGATTGTTATAGTACGAGTACCTGTTAAACCGAAATTTGTAATCTTATTAGCTTGCAAAAAGCTAAAAATCTGGCGAAGTAAATGCGGGGCAGTGCTCGATACGTTACAACAATTGTCAACTAGTCAACTGTTGATGTTTATGAGTGATGGAGCAGCGATAATGTGTAGTGTAGGCTGTTCTCTATGAGGGACTTTTACATGTTACGTGTAAAGTTCATGCTTTACATCTTGTGGCACGAACTATGGCGAGAATGTTACCCGGAGGTGGATGCATTAATAGCAAATACAAAAAAAGTGTTTCTTAAATCTCCCAAACAGATTCGAGCATCTCACAGGTTTTGTGCCGGTATTCGCTAACCACCACAGCCGATTCTTACACGTTGAAGAACATGGTTGCAAGCGGCTTTTTATTATTCCGAACATTTCCAGGAAGTGAAATCTTTGATTTTACAATTCGATCCTGACGAAACTACAGCTATTAAGGAGAGCCAGAAAGGATTTCTAGATATTTCTGTTGAAACAGATTTAAAAAGTATTAGCAACAATTATAAACGATTACTAGATGCAATAGAAAAATTGCTAAATATTGCGAAGATCTTGATTCCTAGCAAGGCAATACATACATGAGAATTCTTTATTTAACTGAAAAACCTTTTACTAATCGCCTAACTGAATCCAAGATAAATCTGTATATACTAATATTTGAAGCAAATTTAATTTTATAATGTTAAATTCGCTTCAAAAATTGATGCGGCTTTCTACTAAATGTATGGAATAAAATTACCATTGCTGTACTTAGAATCTAACAAATAGAAATAAAGGAAAAAATCAAGCTTAATTATTTGAGAAGCGCTATTTTTTTAAAGATATTCTTGACTCATACTTTACAAGCTAAGAAAAAGTACCATCAACAGTGCTGCGTAGATTACGAATATCCCACAGAATAATGTTCAAACAAAAGTGAACTTAATGTAGAAGTACACATGAACAAAGTGCCTAGAAACAATGATCATAGCTCATGGTATTGATGGAAACACTCCCAGCAAAAACAATGTGAGAAGAAAAAAGCGCTACCGCTTTTTGCTCCTAACCACATTATCGTTCAATTTCTCAGTTTATGCCACTAATCTTCAAAAACAGCACTGAAATGTTTCCTGGCGCCACCTACTCCCAAGAAATGTAGTAGTAATAGTAGTAGTAGTGTAGTCATCAAATGTTACGCCCAAATCTTTAATTGATGACCGTCGGGAAATACTGATGTTGTTAACTGTGTATTGAAATTCTACTTTGCTGACCTTTCTAGAAAATGACACAACAAAACACTTGTTTATATTCAAAAGCAGATTATTGCGCAAACACCATTGATATATTTTATTAAGATTGTCTTGCAGAAATTTAATATCAGAAGACAAGTGATAGATTTAATAAGGTCATCCATAAAGATATTAAATAGAAGTGGACCTAAGTTCGACCCTTGGGGTACACCAGATGTAGAAAGAAAAGGACGAGATCTGTATCCGTTAAAATAAACGTAGTTCATTCTATTAAGTAAATCAGAACGAAGTAAACCAAGAAATGATCTACCAGTTCCAAAAAAATGCGATGATCAATTGAATCGAACGCACGGGAGAAGTCCGTGTAAATTATGTCCAATTGGCCACTTTCATCGAGAGCTTGTGCTATTTCTTACGATATCAACGCTAGATTAGTTGTGGTAGACCTGCCGGGCATCAATTCATGTTGCGAAGTAGAAAGGAAAGGTTCGGCACCGTCGGAGATGCATTGGTGAATCAACATTTCAAATACCTTAACAAAAGTACAAATAACTGCAACAGGCCTGTAATTGCGTATGCCGGAATTATCACCCTTTTTAAGAATTGGTGAAATTCTAGCAATCTTCCAGATATCGGGATTTGAATGAGAGATAGGAACAGACTCATCGAATATAGTATATATTTTATTATAAAAATTATCAACGACCGCATTCACATTATCATGATTATCAAGAAAAGATCAATTCGCAGTAGATACGATACATTTTTATAGTCTTGAAATAAAAATATTTTCTTGAACAGAGACTGATTTTTGCAAGAAAATCAATTTCCTTGGTGCAAGAAACCATTTCTCTGCGTGTAGGTGTTCCACCAACAATAAGGATGGAAGTAATAACGTTGATGACAAGAACAAGAAGCATATTATGATCCTCTAAGACAATAATCTCGTAATATTGCCCTCGCAGCATTAATGATAATAGCTAGGATATAGTGGGATAATTCCTATGTATGTGCATATGTACTTGGCGTCTTCCTTCGCGAAAGTGCTTGGAAGTTAAGGTCACCGTGTAAGACGGTAATTTTTATTACTTCTAATCTGTCGCTTATTTACGGGCCACTGCACCCGATTACGGCTCATTAGGAGCAATTTAAAGCAAACATCGTCCGTATACATACACATAAAGCTATCGTCGCCGAAAAGGACAAAAAAATGAGGTCTTACGGAAATTCGACATTAAGTGGACCCGACTAGAATCGGGTTTGTTTAATAAGCGCTCTTTGTTGGAAGGCACGAGTTATTAGGAGTACTATACGTTAATGATTTGTGTGTTTTTTGTATATGTGCTTATATGGATGTAAGTGTACTATATAGAACAAGACGGAAAGAATCATCTGCGATGACGATGACTAATAATTGTAAGCTGGTTTAATGAGTAACGTTATGAATTATGAACTATTAAAGGACGTGATATGAATGTAGTAGATGAAATTACCAAACGTGAACGTTCTTTATTACCGTAATGTATATTTATTTTATATAGGATGGGTCACTTATACTCAAATTACCGGAACACTGAATAAACATTTAACATTTGGTTTATGTTTTAAACATAGAATTAAGAAAAGAGTTCTATTGCTGCCAACAAATTAGAAATTAGTTAAAACCCTGATTTGAAAAATATTTGACATATTTGCATGGTAAAATTATGTTACTGCAACACGTTTTTTTTTTATCGGCTGATATTGACCTTAAGGGAGTAAAGGGTGGGTTTGAAATTACCCCCAAAAACGCATTTTTCATCATAACTCCGGAACCGTGCAAGCTATCGGGATGAATTAGAAACCAAAATGTTCTACTTCAAAGGGGCTTTCAAACGGACCATATGATGAATGCTCCCCCCCCAGTGGGGCAGGGGGAGGAAAATTTCACTCTGGCTGCAGACAGGTCATAATTTTTTTCTGCAAACTGCATTTAAAAATAAAAGTTACCTCTTTTTGCATTTTTTTCCTTGGTTACATATAATAGAGGAAATATTTTTTATGAAGCGCGATCTCGCACATACATATGTATATTTCGCTATTGTACCTATCTGATTGGTTCTCCGTTTACTATTTATATGCATTTGGCATCTACTATGAACGATCTATTAGGCAATGATAAAGTCTACACTTCAGTTTGTTTCTAACAACGAGAAGTGACTTTAAAAATCGCGAAAAAATGAAAATAGGGAACTTGTGATTGTATAATACAGTACGAAAATATATTAAAGTGCGTCACAATGTCAGTAAAATGTCGTTTATTTTTTTTTTTATAAATGACTGATTTACTACTGATTTTTTCAGAGTATTTTCAGATACACGTATTCGTATCCCTAAAGTAACTTTGAAATTGATCCAGGAGTTGATATTCGTGCCAAAAACAATTACGTGTATGTACCTATATAAAGGTGAAACGGTCGAAAAAGAAACAGTGTCTAGATACATCAGCCATGGCTTAATATCTTAACGATACTTAATATCTTAACGATATTAACTACTCTGAAAAATAGTCAATACCCATCGCAAAGTATTGCAGCAAGTCCAGTTAATGGTGTCGAACAGATATTAGTTGATAAACTTTTCGATATAATTGTGAGCAGCGTTAATGATCCTGCTTTTGAAGTACAACAAGAAGTAATCTACGATTTGAGCTTGACTTCAGAATACCCTAGAGCGCAGCTTGTGGACATAGAAGAAGATGATAACGTAAAGTATAACATCGAGGAGGAAATGGATGTCATTGACCAAGAACAAGAGCTCCCTGATACAATAGACATATATATCAACTATAGACGTGCTGCCGTGGAGTATTGGAAAGGTTGAAAAAAGGTCGATATTCGTTAAAAACGGTAGTGAATCGCTACAAGAAAGTTACATCATTACAACAATTATGGCGGTGGGAACAGTAGGTATCTTCCGGCGGAACGAGACGCCAAAAGCTATTGCAGTTGTCCCAACATGTACTTAATCAGTTTCTAAATATTTGCGGCACAGTTTGGAAGTGTATTTCGAATGATTATCATTATCACACAGTAGTTTGAATATCTTTCCTAAAATAATTATTGCGGGTCAGAATTTCATTGATGTGGTTCAGTTCTTGAAGAAGCGAGTTGGGCTCAGATCTGGAAATGGCCCTTTGGATAAGAGAATTGATAACACTGCGTTTTGGGCTGGACGATGATGTGAGAGGTCTTGAGATATCTATTCGTGTGCGCAGGTTTTCGATAAACGAAATGTACCAGCGTACCGTTAGGATGCCGGTGTACGAAAACATCTAGGAAAAGAAGGCAACCGTCCGATTCAACCTTCATGGTGAACCGTATGGAATCATGCTGGGAATTCAGAAACGATAGGAAATTGTTTAAAGATTCGTGTCCATGAGGCCAGATGACAAAGGTGTCATCAACGTACCTGTACTTTGGAACACTTAAGGTTGTAAGATAATAGGGCTTGTTGTGCAAACGCTTCTATAAAAATGTTGGCGATGACAGAAGACAGAGGAGATCCCACAACAGCTTCTAAGACCTGCTCGTAATATTTACCATGAAACTGGAAATAGGTAGAAGAAAGACAAACTTCTACCAAGTCAACCAGATCATCCGGTTGGTCGTTGGAGATGATGAACTCTCTAATAATGGAACGACGGCAAAAGCTGCGGTGCCAACTCGGAAACCACGAGTATAGTACGATAAAATGATCTGGTTATACTCTTGGTTTCCGGGTTGCAACCGCATCGTTGTCGTAGCTTTTGCCGACGTTTCGTTCACAGGACATCTTCAGGGTTGTTAGTGCACACTGACTGGTGTCTATTCATTCCGGAGGGGTTTATATAAGGCTTGTTAAACCCCTTCGGAATGAATAGTCCCCAGTCAGCGTGGAGTAACAGCCCTCAAGATGTCTCATAAAAGTGTGGACGAAACGTCAGCAAAAGCTACGACAATGACGCGGTTCCAACCCGGAAACCAAGAGTATAGTACGATAAAATGATGTTTGCTTTACCTCAGTACATGCCAAACGTTTTTAAAGGAAAGCAATCTAATATAAAAAGCCATCTCCAATATAAAAATAGAGATAATATATCTTTCAATAACCAATAATTCCTCCCCTTTATCTTGCATCTCCATACATTCAGTTCATTAAGCCAGTTGTTAGCGCGCTTTTTTACAACTTTTCTTTAAAGCTGGTTTTCATCGTCAAATGATCTTCCATGATTATAATTTGAGAAGAGGGCATCAGAAACACAAAAAGACTTGCAAATCCCTAACTTTATTGCGTCGAAGAGGTGGATACAAAGATTTAAAAATAATATATAATATATATATATATATATATATATATAAATATATATGTACACGCTGGGAGGTGTTTTTATTTTCATTATGATTTTTTATTTGATTGAAAACGGTATGCGTTGTAAATGGGATGTAATAAGGAAATAACTTCCAGAAACTGAACGCTTTTTTTATTCTGTTGTACTTAATAATGTAACTGTAAATAAAGATATAATAAATAAATTCTATCCTTCTTAATAATGCGGATAGGCTTGTTTAAAAAGTTGCACCATCAGATAAGTTTCAACATTTGCCTCGGTGAAGGATGTTCGCCGAGACGAAAAAATGCTCTTATAATTTCGAAAACGACCGTTCCACGTCTACCGAAGTAAGACAGGCGTAATTAAAATAATCTTTAAGACTTAGTCAAAGGAATCTGCAGATGCCCCAAACGCACATTTGTCTTAATCTCGTGTAGTCGGATTCTTTTTTAAAAACACTATCCCAACTTAGCTAAAACTCGTCCACTTGTTGCATCGTTTATACTGTGTAACAATGTACTAACTTCGTCCACGACTTGCACTGATTCTACCAACGACAATCCAGAATTTTGCAAATTTTCTATCGCGTCTACTAACCCTTTGTAATTGTTGCTAATATTCTTTAGATGTATTTCAACAGAAATATCGAGAAATCCCTTCTGGCTCATCCTAATAGCTCTAGCTTCGGCAGGGACGAATTGCAAAATAACGGATTTGACTTCTTGAAAATGTTCATTATAATAAAAAGCGGCTTTTAACCACGTTCCCCAACGCGTAAGAATGGGCTGTGGTGGTTCTCGAATACCAGGGCATAACCTGTGGAATGCCCTAGTCCTCTTAGGACTTTTGAGAAACACTTTTTTTGTGTTTGCTATTAATGCATCCACCTCCGGGTAACACTCTCGAATAGTTTGTGCCACAAGATGTAAAACATGGACTTTACACGTAACATGTAAAAGTCCTTCACACTTTCTTTAAGGAACGGCCTACACTACACATT
The DNA here is from genome assembly GCA_029618875.2 of Dynastes tityus. NCBI lineage: Eukaryota > Metazoa > Arthropoda > Insecta > Coleoptera > Scarabaeidae > Dynastes > Dynastes tityus. The sequence goes on along the minus strand of JAROYD020000023.1, from coordinate 1,378,316 downwards.
GTTGCTGCACCATCGCTCATGAACAACAACAGTTGACTGGTTGACACTTGAAATTTTTGTAACGTTTCGAGAACTACGGCCGTAATTGCTTTACTAGTACACTGTTTTAATCTTCTGCTGGCTAATAGAATTGCAAAATTTGGTTTAATAGGATCTAATACGCGCACTATTATATTCAAAATAGAATTTTTTTGCAATCTGTCGTCTCATCAAGACATAGCCACAGCTGTTTATCTTTTAATTCGATTTTCAATGTCCTCACGTATTCGTGGAATATCTCTCCGTAACGCTGTCCGAGATGGTAGTATCCACTCGGTATTGTATGTACCCCAGAATTTTCGAAATGCCTTTTTTGTCAAGTATACGAAGTGGTAGACCACATACCATAAACGTTAAAAGCAATTCTAATTGAAATTGACGTTGTTGTAACACACCATTTCTTTTATTTCTGTGGTGTGCGCTATTTATATGTCTTTCACAATCACGTTTGCTCCAGCACAGTAGTTTCTTTTTACAAACTTTACAGAAAATTGTACTCCCATTGTAGTGTAAATCCACAAATTCACTAAGAAATTTATTAACTTTCGTAGGTAATGGCCGTTTATTTTTAATAGTTACGTTAGACATAATCACTAAAGCGAGCACACCGACGCTTGTTTCTAGTATGCCACGAAGTGGTGCAAACGTAACATCTGCAGACTCGTCATTTGTTGATGAATAGAGCGCGTCATCCGTAAATGAATAAGCGCGCTGTTAGTTCGTAGCCGTCGATGAATGAACTTTTTTTGTAGTGGCCCACTGTGAACAACGCCCTATTTATCAACGAACACCCAAACTGCAGGTGTATATTTGCGCGTCTTCGCGACGTAATAGACAGTGGTTTTGGTCCTCGTCCTAATAATTACATATTTAAATTACCTATGTTTACATACATATATGTGCCCGGCAGCCTGATTGCGAACCTGGCGCGTGGCGCTCTTGGCCCGCTCTATTTATGACCATTCCAAAGGGTGCCACAGGTACCATTCAACCTCTTGACGTGTACTCTTTAGGCTCGTGGAAGCAATTTACTCGACAGCTGTCCGATATTATCGTTCTATCTGCCTTTGCCATACAATTATATCAAAGAGATAATATTCTACGTTTGCAAGGGGTAACCCATTTGCAGTTTTCTTGACTACGATGTAAGAAGATGCGTAAACATGTCTGGTATAGAAATGGATACCTCGAGGGGCGTCCTGCAGAATTCGCGACTCCATTAAAATTCTCTTTCCAGGATTCCTAAATGTCCCACTGTGATGAATGTGGAGAACCAGCTATAATCAGGTGCGGATGGTGTAAAAAATATTTATGCATAAAATATTTTTTCGTTGAATACCACAGCGGTGGGAGTTTGCAATCAATAATGCAAACTCACAACCTCATAAAAAAAATGTAAAATTTTGAATATTACTCTTTGGTATAATAATATGTAAGATGAAAAACCTGTTCGAGATGGGTTCCAAGACAGTTGACTCAAATCCATAAAGGCATCCGTGTTAGCATTTGTTCTGAATTCAAACGACAATTTTTAATCGAAGGTAATGTCTTTCTAGACCGTGTTATAACCTGCGGTGAAACATGGATTCATCACTATGAACCTGAATCCAAACGGCAAAGTCTTGAATGGAAACATCCAGATTCGCCCGCTAAAAAATTTCAAAACTCTCGCGTCTGCCGCTAAAGTGATGTTAACGTTCTTCTAGGACCCTCAAGGTCCAATTTTTTCGTGACTATTTAGAAGGACAAGGTACTGTGAACAGTGAGTACTATTATAAGTTGCTTCAACATAAAATGAAACCTGCGATAAGAATAAAACGACAGGATGCTCCCTCAAAAGCTGTGATTCTGCTGCACCGAAAATTTGGGCTGGGAGGTGTTGCTACATTCTCCTTACGGTCCCCACCTCGCACCGTCCGATTTTCATCTGGACACCAAGGTCAAGAATTCTTCTTCTCTTGTTTCTTTCCACACCTATTTGTCTCGTTAAATACTGAACGTCCCTCGTAAATAGCACAGAAGTATTTTTTACGAGGTTTATAATGTTTCATAAACAAGAAAAATCAAATCGGTAAACAGCATTAGGGCGCAAATTTGTCAATCGGCTTGTAAAAGGAGTTGCTGTCCAAGCGTCCCTTCTAATTAAAAAACCAGACTACAACAGGTATTACAACAATAAAATTGTAATGTTAAATAAATAAACAAAAATGATATTTTTATATTAATGTTATTGCAAAAGCAACCGTTTATCCATACGCATTATCCGTAAAGAATTCACATTTATAAAGCTCTGCTTTTGCGTGTGTATGGGACGGGGTCGTTTTTCACTGCAACATGACCCAGCCTAAACGAGTCCGGTAATTTCAAACGGAAAGAAATACAAAAAAAAGCTGGACGGCCGACGCAGAGCGAGTGTATAGCATTGTTGTCTGGAATTCACTGTGTGGGTCTGCCGCTAAATCTCTATATGGCAATGCGGGCTTTCCATGTTTTTCGTTTTCGCTCGCATAAGATTACCACCACCGGTAAGATCAGCCGAAACAAGTCCGCTTTTATGACAATATACGAGGTAGACGACATAAATTCTGGGCCTTATATAGAAAAAATAAACTTGGTAAAATATAACAATTTTTCCCTAACTTCAATACATTTATTACAACGATCAATTAAGAATTCTATAACCTCGTAAAAGTAATCTAAAGTTTTTCCCTCAAAATGTTGAATTACAGCTGCTTGTAACTAACTATCGGCCTTAAAACGACGTCCCCTAAGGTCTTTCTTTAAAGGAAAAAAGTAAATACGAACCATTATTTATATAATCCTAATTAAGTTCGAAATCGTTCTTGTACATACCGCTTTTTACGACTTTTTTGTCTTCCGCTGTAATTGCTGACCATTTTTTAAACGATAAATTGTATGAAACATGCAGAAAGAACTCCATCATTATTGCAAAGGTAAAATTGTTATTCTATCTCTCTCTTAATAATTAATTATTTGGAATTTGAAAAAAATTGAAATATTTGGGGTTTTCTGTAGAAAATGCCAGGGAAAGATTTAACAAGTGAACAAAAAGCCGCTATACAAGCTCTTCTACAATCAAACAAACATTCACAACGAGAAATTGCAAAATTACAGAAAGTATCTCCTTCTTCTGTATCGCCTTTAGCTAGAAACTTAAACGAAGGAGCTAGCACATCGACACAAAGACGAGCAAAGTGCGGTCGGAAAAGAAAAACTTCGAAGAGATCTGACCGTGAAATTGTTCATCGGGCTTTGAGCAATAGATTTGCTACAATTAAAATGATTCAAAAAAAATTACAAGAAAGAGGAATAGAGATTTCGAGCAGAACTGTCAAGCGCCGATTGTGCGAAAATCGCCTAATGGGCCGAAGACCTGTAAAGAAGCCGCGTTTAACAGAAAAAAATGAAATCTGCTCGTCTCAACTTTGCAAGAGAATATCGACATTTCACAGACGAGAATTGGAAAAAGGTGAATAACTTAACAACATGATTTTTACTGAATTAATGTTTGCATTATTTAATAGGTTTTCTTTAGTGACGAGTGCTCGCTTTGTGTGTTAGTACAGCGAGCACAATTTGTTCGTAGACGACCTGGCGAACGTCTCACAGAGCCCACGGTTCTTCGAACTGTGAAACACCCTCCGCAGGTAATGATTTGGGGAGTGATTAGTGGAGACGGACCCGGCCCATTGTATTTTGTAGAAGGTACAATGCGTCAAGAGCAGTACATAAATGTGTTAAAAAACACGTTATTACCGTATTTTAAGCCAGGACGTCGCATACCGACAGGGCGTATATTTATGCAAGATAATGCTCCTTGCCATGTGGCAAAAAAGGTTAAGAAATTCTTTGAGGACAATCACATACCTCTTTTACGTTGGTCCGGAAATTCACCGGACCTCAATCCCATCGAGAACGTATGGAATCGACTAAAAAGTAAGGTATATCAAAGAGAAAACCCTACAAAGGAAATACTAATGAAGAATATAAAGGATGTATGGGAGAACGATGAAGATATAAAAGAGACAATCATATCTCCCGAAGAATTAAGGGTGTTATTAAAAATCATGGGTTATGGACTAAATATTAATTACTTATTTAATATTTACATATGTTACATATTTTTACAATATATTTTATAAATAAAAAATATAATACATGTATAGTTTATATTTTATTATGAAGAAACTACAAAAGTGTTTCAAGTAATTTGGCCAGGGACTGTATTGTATGCCTTACCACTACATTTCTCTCAGTGTAATTTCTCAATAAACATCAACTGCACGTAAAAATTGACAAAAAAAAGGATTTAACAGAGTCGATATTTTCTGAAAGACCAAAATATTTGTATTTTTACGCTAACCGAAAGTTGAGAGATTTAAACAGAAGTACAACTTACAACGAAGGTTAGATATAGTCAATTGAATAGGTAATTTTGTTTATTTATCAATTGTGATATATCACCTGTTCAAATCTTCGTTATATCTATGTATACACATTGTATTTAATCGTACGTTTGTTACCTGTAAGTACAAGATATACGGTGGCGTTTTCCGTTGTTCACGCATCACCATCGTTAACATCCGTTCCTTTACATTGCGTTTCGTCTCATTAAAACGATTTTCCGTGTATAACACGTCGTGTAGTTGTTCTTTGTATGTACAGTATTGAATTAAAGTCTGTAGACGTCCCCTCATCGAGTGGATCACCTTATGAACATTTCATATTTATCCGCTGTTTCTATTAAGTATATTAACTGGTAAGATTCAAACCCGCGAATGCATATATTCCTTGAAGATGGCGATAGATCTGGATCTTAAAAAACGATTACAATGAGAAAGTTATCGCTTGAACTAAACATTACGTCAGATACTTTTACCATTTTTTCTAAATAGTTTATTATATTCCTTGATATATCAAAGGGTCTAGTCGTTATATAGCCTTCAAATTCGCAATATTTTATTGTCTTTCGTCCTCAAACTTTAGTTGTAGGTATTGTATAAGATACACATATTATGTTTATTTTGTAGTGGTACGTACGTACATGCCCACGTAAGATACAGTTGCTAAACCTATATGTACGCAAACTTGAACTCGCGCAGACAATGCATTGCTTCCTTTCCTGCTTCCTTCTTTGTTCTCGTTTCTATTGAGCGGCCGGCGAACAAGCGCGAAGAAATCCTTCAAACGTGAAGGTAATAACTTAGATACACATATTTCTATGTATGTACATATCTTCCGAGTAGCTATGCAGATGTACCCTTCTAATGCGCAATTAGGACGAAAAATTATGCAGCAAAAATAAAAAAAGATTTCATCAATATTTTTAGAAAAATGCAAATAATTTTAGAAATAAAAGCAGAATGGTAAAATGTTAAAACTACATGACATTCTAACCAAACATTCTATACCGAAAATAGTTTTTCTCTTCAAAAAATTTTTCTTTGTCTTTCATTGAAGGTAAGTTCTGCAAATTAGTTACTATTTTTGTGCGAAATATTTACAAAAATCCAAATGTGTCACATGTGAGACAGTATACTTTAGTGTCTCACGTGGTACATCATGCGTATAAAGAAAATTGGAAAATAAAGGTTATTGTTTCAGATGAATTGTAACGCTTTTTATGTAAACAATAAATATGTTAGAAATCCATCCCCCGAGGGTGAAAGTGACGATCCAGATCATTCAGAAGACGACGACAACCAACCTGATAAACGCATTTTAGCTCCTGAAACTGATTCTGAAGGTGAAGAAGAAGAAGTTGCAGACATTCCTTATAGTACGATACCAGAAACTGACTTAGGGTCAGATTCCAATCCCAATACTTGGAAAACTGGGAATCTCATAAGGGATCCAGACGAGATAAAATTCAAGGGGGAGCGAAACATGGACTACTTTAGGTTCTTCTTTACCAAAACAATTCTGAATCGCATAACCCATCAGTCTAATCTGTACTACATCCAAAAGCGTCCAAATCGACCAGCAAATATTACAACAAATGAGATAGAACAATTTATTGGCGTATGCCTATATACGTCAATTATTCAACTACCTCAAGCACGACATTATTGGTCTCCAGAGATAGGTCACCCCGCAGTCTCTTCAGTTATGTCATGTAACAGATGGGAAGAGATAAAACGGTTTCTCCACTTCAATAACAACAATGACTTTATACCAAAAGTTAACCCTGGGCATGACAAATTATTTAAAATAAAACCACCGCTTCAAGACTTACAAAACCGTTTACAATTGATTCCACTGGAGGAAAATGTAGCCGGGGATGAGCAGATAATTCCCACTAAAGCTAGATCGACTCTCAAACAATATAATGCAAAAAAAAACACATAAGTGGGGGTACAAAGTATTTGTCTTAAGGGGATTTTCTGGCATCAGTTATGCTTTTGACATTTTTGCCGGTACCCAGAGCAACGTTGTCACTCCTGTAATGCCTGACTTAGGCGTAAGTAGTAACGTTGTTGTCAGGTTGGCTAAAATAATACCCAAGCATCAGAATCACAAAATTTTTTTGACAATTGGTATACAAGCGTTCCTCTCATGGTTTATTTGACTAAGGACGGTATTTTACCTTTGGGAACCACTCGATTAAATTGACTGGCGGGTTGTGTGATGCCTACAGAAAAAGAAATGAAGAAAGATGGAAGAGGCGCTATGAAAGAGAAAATTCTTAGGAAAGAAAACGTAAAACTCAATTGTGCATCATGGTTTGACAATAAAATTGTGACAACTCTGTCTACTTACGTTGGATGTAAACCAACGGGTCTCAAAAAACGATTCTTCAAGAGCGAAAGCTGTCAGAAAATGATCCCGTGTCTTCAAACTGTCTTCAAATACAAGGAATACATGGAAGGTGTAGATCTTCTCGACTCTACGTTGGGGTATTATCTAATAATAATAATAATAATAATAATAGTAATAATAATAAATCTTTGTCCAACAGTCAAAAACCAATTACAGGACAAATATAATAGATACATTGAATTTTCAAAAGTACAGAGCTACTATTGAATATACATATACAAGGGTAACAAGAAAGTGTGAATAAGTACAAGAAAAAGGAAAGAGTGAGTCAAGGAAAAACTGGAAAAAAGTATTAGTGGAAAGGATCAGAATAATATTTATGAAGGTTACACGTAGAAGATCAGTTAAGCGGGTATTATGCTCAGGTACTGCTATTGCTATAAGCGCCAATAGATGCGATGAATCCATTTGGTTATTTAATAGATTATAAAGAAATCGTGCACTATAACGTTCTCTACGACTAGAAAGTGATGTGAAGTGATGCCTTTGTAATAGCTGGTTGTAATCTGAGTTTCGTGCAGGGTAAGTGCCATTTAATTTATACGACAGATATTTCAGAAAACGTTTCTGTATCTTTTCTAATGTTAGGTTTAAGTACTTGAAAATCGGATACCACACAACCGATGCATATTCCAGTTTACTTCTTATTAATGCATTGAACAATGTTTTTAGCGGAGCTGTGGTAGTAAACGAACGACAAGATCTCAGGGTTTTAGACACGCTGCATACTGCAAAAATGTGTTCCGCAAAGAGAAGTTGATCATCAAATATTACCCCTAGGTCCTTCATTGTTAATTTGCGCGAGACTAGATTGTTGCCTATGTAGTAATTTTTGTGTATAGGATGCCGTACCTTAGAGTACGATACAACAGCACATTTGTTTGCGTTTAATAATAGATCATTGTTCATACACCACTTATGTATACTTTCCAGACTATCTTGTAAACTATCTGCATCAGCAATATTCGTTATTTGTCTATAGATTTTCGAGTCATCCGCATACGCCAACATTACAGTCTAATGAGGATAACAGATCGTTGACGAAGATGTTAAATAAGAGTGGTCCCAAGTTTGAACCTTGAGGGACACCCGTGTAAATTTGAAATAGTTTGGACGAGAATCCGTTGAAGTAGACGTCATTGAGGAAGCTTTGGAGAAGTCTGTTTATATTACGTCAATTTGCTGTCTCTTATCCAATGCTTCACTTAAAAATTGCGTAATCGTCGCTAAGTTAGTAATAGTGGATCTACCCGAAAAATCCATGTTGAAATGGTGATAAAAAGGGCTTGACGTATCTGGAGACTTCGGTGTGTATCAAGTGCTCAAAAATCTTTGCAAAATTCGATAAAATACCAATCGGTCGGTAGTTTTCCACTTGAGTTGGATCGCCATTTTTAAAGGCTGGTGTTATTCTGGCGATTTTCCATAACTTTGGAAATGCCCCTGTTTTAACAGATAAGTTAAAAATTCGAGTGAGTGGTACAGTGAAACAATTAGCACATTTACGTATTAAAAAACTCGTATAGGGTCATGGCCAGCAGTTCTTTTAGACTTCAGATGTTTAATTCCGTCTAAAACATCATTTTCGGTGAAAAATCTTATATGGAAGTAATTTGCGAGTGTAGCCTCTTCTATTAAGCGGGCATTTTGAGAGGGTAATCAGAAGATCTCTGAAGATTGATCGTAAAAGGCTTCTACAATATCATTGGGATTCTCAAGTTCTAAATTTTTCCAGGTCATTTTCCCAGGGATTCTCGTCGTACTACGCTTGTTGTTTAGATATTGCCAGAAAAACTTGAGATCACTCGCGATGCTGTTTTCAGCTTTTCTTTAATAATCAGCATGTGCCCTTTTTATTTCTCTTTTTAACAAACGCCTCAAACGCTTGAATTCATTGTGAGCGTTGTGAGATGAAGTTGTTCTCCATCTTCGCAGGTAAGTATTCTTTAACTTAATTAGGTTTTTGATGTGGCTGTTAAACCACGGTGGACACGTACGGTTCGTTTTGTTAATTTTAGGTACTGATTTATCAAGTAGACCGTATAATACCTCGTAAAAGTCTGCTACTGCATCGTCTACGTCAACACGTTCTTTAATGAAAGCCCAATCAGCATTTGCCAAATCCGTGTGTAGTAAGCCCCAATTAGCCCTCGAGAAGTCATACATTGCATCCTTGTTTGAAGGAAATGTTGATGGTCGATTTTCAGCTCTCACCTGCATTGCTACTCGTAGTGCAGGGTGATGCGCATCGTCAGGTACAATTGGATCATCATCGCGAAACACATTGATACCAGACTGCAGATTAGAGAAGATCAAATCCAGAATTCTACCGTTAGAGTTAAGCACATTGTTGTATTGTTTTAAACCTAACACGTCCATGAAATTCCTGAGAGCAGTACTCCTACAATCATTGGCGTTCTCGTTGAAGAATTGTGGTACGTTAAAGTCGCCAAATAATAAAACATCTTTACCTAGTAGTTCAACGCAAAGCACATCTAAAAATATCTCGAATTCTTCAATTTGAAGGTTAGGAGAAATGTACAGGTTTAAAACAAATATGGTAAGATGGCCAAATTTACACTTACAAGTTACAATATCAATTAAATGCGTAACATCTACATTTTGAAACATATTTACTAAGTCATTCTGAAGTGGAGTGCAAAGTGCTGTCAAAACACCACCACCAGTAATCCGACCGACGCGCTGAAAGTCTCTATCTGCTCTTAACACACTGAACGAGGGATCGAATAACTCACTGTCCGCAATGTCTGGGGAAAGCCAAGTTTCGGTCAATAATACAATATCAGCATTTAGGGAAAGAGTATTTAAGTATACGGCTTCAGTTTTTGTGCGGAGACCACGAACGTTTTGATAGTAAATGCTTAGCGGGATAGTTGATTTAAAGCTGTTGGACATATTTAGTTTTTCAAAAGCTTCACTATTTTTGGAACATCCTTGACATATTTGATGGTGATGTCTGTTTCACCTGCTACTTTTCGACGATTTAGTTCCATTTTTACGTTTTTGAATAAATTGGCCTAGTAAGGGGTTCTATCACGGGAAATCGACACCATTTTGGATCTATCCGTTTCTTTCAGCTTCTTGCCGAATAATCTAATAAGACTAAGGTCCAGAAGATGTTGTTTGCGTATTTTCTTTCACTTAATCGATATGTTTGTCGTCAACAGTTGGCTTCTCTGGAGGAGGCAAAATGATGAATATATGCCCCTTGCAGATTTCAAAGTTGCCATAGCAGATGGGCTTTGCAAAGCCGGCAAATCCACCCTTACTCGAAAAAGAGGTAGACCAAGTGGCGATGTTGAAGCTGTATATGAAAGAAAAAAGAAGCGTGGTGCAGCCGCCCCAATTCCACAAAAAGAAGTTCGCAAAGACGGCTTGGATCATTTGCCGGAATGACGAGAAACCGTTTTTACCTTTTATTTATTGTACAAAATGCCAAATCCCTCTTTGTTTAAACAACGATCGTAATTGTTTTCTTAGATTTCATTCTGAATAAAGTTTTTCTCTGATATTGTCGAAATCTTGTTTGAGCAGTGATTCATATATGATACAAAGTGTCATTTTTCACAAAAAAAAAACTTTTTTCTATTATCACCATAATTTATTTTATCCTAATGATTTTTTGCGTCAAAAAAAAAAAAATCATGCAACAAGGGGTTAATTATATCGTACCTCGTCCATCTACTCGGTCTTGCTTTACGTTTTATACGCCAAAAACAAATATAATTCTATAGTCGCCAATACACAGAATATGTAACATATATAATTTGTTATCAGATCCTTCCACTGATATTCATTTCTCTTCTCTAACTACACTTCTAAATAAGTGCACCCCCTCATTGAACTTTATTTAATAATAATACCTGTCCTGTAATTGGATCTTGAATCTGTTGGGCAAATAAATTATTATTATTATTATTATTATTATTATTATTATTATTATTATTATTAGAAAAAAATAAAAGCCACTAGATCACTGACAACAATTTGGTTATATTTTTGTTATGGACACCACTAATAACATGGCCGTTTAATGCATGCACCTCAAAATTTGAATTTCAAAGTATCGTATCTGGATAAATTGTGGCCCCAATATTCCCATGCAAATGCCTCATTACTAAAATAAAATCTAGTGCTTGCAAATTTTATGTGATGACTATTAATTTCTGCTCAGCATTCTCTAAGAATATCGTTAGTCCTATACATATGGATTTTTGAGTTCGAAAATAGATCCAGTAAATTGATTTGTTACGTGACGATATTTTAGCGTCTATGTGTATTTGGCGGTGACATTGCCGAGGAATACCGGTAACGTAGATATGTTGTAATCATAAACGTCGAAGGTCGCAAGCCAACGGATATGACAAAACTCCGTCCTACCTACAGAACATTGATTTTTCTTGCGCAATTTTCGCGATTAAATTCGATCTGAAGGCCACAATTGAAAGAAAAAGTGGTTAATGTAGGCATAACGCTTACTCATTCAATTTACCTACTTCTATCAGGAAGCCATGATATTTAGGAATGTCTTCTTTGTTCTTGATTTTATGATCTTATTTAATTTCATCAATTCTGTTGGACATTCTTTTAAAATTGAGCGTTTCAAACATCGCTCCTTATATAACATGCATATATTACTTGTTGCTATGTACCTCTACCTAACAGGTCTTGCTTATTCCCTTTTTTCTGTTGTAACCGGATACTGCGACTGTGGCGATGATGATAATGATGATGGTAGAGTATGGCGTAGATAAACACCTAAGTAGGAAAGCACAACATGCATATACCGGTTTTTCGCTAGGATAGCCCGAGAGAGTCAATCGACCGTGCGTAATACAGATTTTGTTCTGCCCGTCTACATTATTATGTGGCACCGGATCGGCGATGCTATTCAAATTCTTGAAATTATTTTTGATGATGGGTCGGCTTCATTTAATTGCCACGACGCGGCGTATCAAAGTTGGGAGAACTCTTGGTGAAGGTAACAGGAATGCATAGCGATGTCTAAGTCTGATATCTGGTAAATATGGTATATTCAGTACACAGAGAAAAAAAGTTCTTGAATCAAATAAATATATACCTTTGACATTATTTATTTAATTCAACAAAGGTTTATTTGAGTGAAAGCTCATTTTTTAACAACACATTTTTATTTGACACAATTTTATTGAGTCAAACAGATATGTTAGAATCGTGCGCTTCCCGCGATGTCGGCCATTTCCGTTGCCTGAACGCAAGGCGATCGCAATCGTAGTCCTAGTTTAGGTTATGCGAAATGGTGGTTCGTAAGCGGTGAGATGTAAATGAAGAAAATAATAGGTAAGTAGGATAATGGATTTATATATTTTTACCATTGGATAGCTAACGCTAACATTTATGTATATAAAAAGATAATAAAATAGTTGCCACAGATTGGTGAATATCAGAATTCCTGTTTGTACCAGCGATTAGCGAAAATTACAAACATATCGCCGATATCGCTGTCAAGGCCGGTAACACCAACGTTAGCAGTTTAAATAAATTGCGGTTTGATACACCACACATTTAATAATGCTTTGATCTTTCCGTTTTCATATTTTGTAATTAATTGTTAGTATATTTTCTCCTTTTTTTATATAACAAGCATTTCAGCAAAGGCAGGTGATAAGTAGAGCAACGCAACTGCGCTTAAAGCCAGTGGCGGACGCATAAAAGTTTACACAAAATAAATTAAATGTGATACGTGCTCAAACACTTACCGTTTTAAGAGTCCTCCGTGAAATCACAAAGTGGATAATGTCTATTTAATATTTGTAACATTAGATATGTTTCCAAAGTTGTTTCGGCAAAGTGAGTGCAGCGTGAAGAAAAAGTGTTTTTGTATGCCGAAAACGAACGTTCTACATCTAGTGACGTTATATTTGCGTAAGTAAAATAATCTTTCAAATAACTTAACGGTTCTGTTGACGCACCTTCACAAATTTGTCTTAATATGCCAAAATCAGAGTCTTTATCTAAAACACTTTCAAACCTTTCTAAAACACAAACGTTTCTTGCGTCTTCTATCGCGCGTAGCTGTGCGTGAACATGTTGCACTATTTGCAAAGATTTCACTAATGACACCGAAGAATTTTGTAGTTTTTCTATCGCATCCGCTAGTCCCACGTAATTGTTCTGAATAATTTCCAAATCTGTTTAAACTTAACTATCCTGAAATTTCAAGCGGCTTACCTTGACAGCAGCAGCTTCCTTTGGGTCGAATTCTAAAATCACGTTCTTTATATTCTCAAAATATTTAAGATAATAAGATGCAGCCTCTAACCATGTTCCCCAACGAGTAAGAATAGGTTATGGTGGTTCAGGAATACCGGGGCATAGTCTATGAAATTCCCGAATACGTTTTGGGGATTTTACAAGCACAGCTTTTGTATCTGCTATTAGGGCGTCTACCTCGGGATAACATTTTCTGATACTATCTGCTACGAGATTGAGAGTATGAATTTTACATATAATATGCAACAAGTTGGCACAATGTTTTTTAAGAGATCGACTTACAGCAAGCATGTTTGCGGCACCATCACTCATAAACATCAACAGTTGATTTGTTGAAAGTTTAAACTTTTCCAATGTATTTAACACCAACATTGAAATTACTTCGGCAGTGCATTGTTGTATTCGTCTGGAAGCTAGTAAAATTGAGGGTGACGGTCGATGTGGTTCCATTGTGTGTACCATCACATTAACCACAGAATGTTTTTTTACGATCTCTTGTTTCGTCCACACATAACCACAGTTTTTTATCTTGCAACTCGGATTTAATTCTTTTCTCGACATGCTCACGAGCAGACAGCACAACTCTCTGTAATGTTCTCTCACTTGGTAACTTAAAGTCCGAATATTCATTCCAAAACGAGACGTATGATTTCTTCCTTAGTAAATGAAATGGTAAATTACATGCAATAAAGGTAACACATAAATTAAATTTAAATTTGTCATAATCTCGTATGGAAATTTTTTTTGAAACATGCCCTCCACTATTTACGTGCCGTAGACAATCACTTTTCGACCAACACATTAAAACTATTTTACACACTACACATTGAATTTTAGCGCCATTACACTTTAAATCAGGCATTTCTGCAATAAATTCTCTTATTGTGTCCAACTTTGGTCGTTTTCGCGAAGTAGGAAACATTTTCAAAACAAACGTAGAACTACGATATAGTATACGACAGCGTAGATGCATACACAACAGATCGGCTTTCGAGTCGCAGTTATACTGACGCTTATACCGAATTGTCCCGGCCGTGTTTATTTTGTGTAAACTTTTATGCGTCAACCACTGGCTTTCAGCACAGTTTGCCTTGCTCTAGTAAAAATTGCCAAACTGACAAATCTCAATTCCAAAAGCATAAATTATTCCTGTTATTTATTGTTATTATATTCTTGCATTTGTCATACTTTCATTCTTTGTTCTCATTATTATTTTACCTCATTTTAACAGGTTTCGTTAATTGTTGTTTCTTCTTTACTTTATCGAACTTTATTGTAATTAATTAATTGTGGTAGGTTTGTAAGTTTTTGGTAGGTAATGTGCTTAAGTTTGGGTTTTTAATGTTGTTGAAGTCACCTGATCGGCCTCAGGTGTGAACTGTGTGTTCTGTTTGTCCTGGAGTCCGTTCGGGTGGCTAGAAAAGTATGTATGTGGCTAATGATTTCCAGTCGAGGCCAATAATAATAATAATAATGTTGATTTTACAATGGCCTCCGCATGGACCGCGCAAGATAAAATTCAAGTACCTAATTTTAATGTTTGGCGAATTTGGCAATAATTACCACGAAGTGGAACATAATGAACACTGCCCTTGTACAGCCGGGAATATTTGAACTTTGCACTAACAATATGTAAGGATAGTATAAAGCCAAAAATATACGGGGTGTTCTATTTAAAATTACATAAATATTAATGATTGAAGTTTAATGTATTTGATCGATAAATACTGACATCCTGTATAGTATTTGCACAAAAATAGAAATACTTTTCAATAACCCATATTTATAGCTTACTAATTCGTAAAAATCATTAATTAACACTTTTGCATACCGAGTAAATAAGCGATAAAACACTATGATGATTTTACTGACATCTTCATAAAAATCAAGTTGGCTTTAAAACGGTAATATTTAGACCTATGGAAATCGATCGATTTTATGTCAAATTAATTGCTGAATTCAAATGTTTTATAAAAATTAGGGCAATCAATTTAAGAAAATTAAGTGTGTGTTACTTCCGGTGAACCCGGAAGTTGACTAAAAGTGCCGACATTTTCTAAAAGTTAGCCCCCTCGAACAAAATAAGTTCGCAAATTTACAAATTTGGAACCTGCTTAGTTTCTGATTTACGGCTAACGTAAGCTCATCAAGTGACACCCTGTATAGAGTATCCTATTTAAAATCAGAAAGTTGACGTCACTTTCGGTGAAACCGGAAATACAATTGAAATGCCGACAACCGCAAAAGTTAGCTCACAAAAAATAGAAATCGACCTATTTTTTCTAGCTACTGCTGTTCAAAAGTTAGCGGGAGTACTTTAGGACCACGCTGTATAATACTTCTTTGGGTAGGAGCTAAATTTAAATCTTTAAATTGCAATTTATCATTATTAATGCGCATTTAGACGCATAGAATTGATAACGGAATATAGATTGATATATTTTAAGCACGGAATGGATCACCTATAGACGGAATGCGGTTCGTGTCTTCGAGGCCTTCGCTGAAATCCAGAATGGTGGTTCTGTGTAATAAATTTAGAAATCGAAAAGGAGCAATGCAACATCGGCGTTCGCCATGCCGGCAAGCGGTATAACGAACACTGGGCTAATTTTACTTTACATTATTAAACTGACGTCTGTTAGGTATATACCCATAACACCTATCGTATTGAATGGTGAGGCCGGGCGAATAAGGTTTTATTATACGAAGGTAATCTAAAATAGGTTTATTGGGGAGACATGTGAGTTAATAGGAGCATTTATTTACCCAATACCTCTATCCCTTGTGTTTTAGGGAAAATTTATAGCTACCTGATTGGTTCTTTACTCAATAAACTTAACTTCACGTAAAATGTAACGAACGAGACGTATCTGCTTCTAATTTGAAATACGTATACTATAATGTTAAAGAAATGCCGAAGCAACATGGATCTGCTAGTAGCTGGAAACCTACTAAGACTGTATTAAAATATAATCTTCATGAAAGTACTTAATATTGAATATTATTACCTTTTTTTTCATTGTCTAATAAAATTTCCAATGCTATATTTTAAATTAAAATTCACTTTATAGTAAATGAAATAAATTTATTTTGTTACTTGTTTTTAATGATATTTTATAGTGCTAATATTGAATATCAATCAGGGCCGTTCCTAACCCTTTTGCCGCCCCGTACAAAAAACAAATTCTCCGCCCTCTATTTTAAGATGTTTACAAAATTTGCTTGCTATTTTTATTTCATGACGTCTTTTTGATTCTACAATTATTGTAGGTACTAAATATAGGTAGGTACTAAATTAATACAAGCAAATAATTTCAATTTATTTATAAAATGTGAATTTTATAAATTATCTTAATTCACACTCTTACGTACATTTAATACTACATGGAACAAAATTAAACTATATAACAACAAAATAAACAAACAACATTACAAAAAAAAGGTTATGGTTGATTGATGATAAATTTGATTAATCTACAACATAACCCGTCTTACTTTTTTTTGAGGCAAAATTATCGATAATTTGACTCAAATCGTGATTTTGGCAAATGCCTTGCTCTAATGCAATCATCGCAAGATTTGCCAGCCTCTCTTGGGACATGGTGGATCTCAAATAATTTTTTATAATTCACAGTTTGCTAAAGCTCCTTTCACCTGATGCGACGGTTACCGGTAAAGTTAAATAAATTCTGAGTGCAACAGCTAAATTGGAAAAACAAGAAACAATATTGTTTTTTATTATGTAATCTGGAATGTCTTGTGGTTTTCCAAAACTGGGGATAATTTCTTTGAGAGATAATATTTCATTGTAAAGTTCGTCTCCGTCAACATCTTTCTGGAGATTACCGTCTTCAGAGTGTCGTAAAAAATTATCGAGATCTATGCAAGATTTTTTTAACACGGTTTGTTCCATCCCATCAAACTCGTATAAAAATTTTAACAGATTATTACATTCTTCCAAAATAGAAAACCTCTCTTTAATTGATTGCATTGTTGTGTCTGATATACTAAAGTAAAAATTGATTTTAAAATTCTGCATAGCATTTGCGATAGAATCATCTTCTGACTCGTAAGAATATTGTCTTGGAAATCTTTTCTGACGAACAAGAGGAAATTCGGGAGCAACATTAACTTTTTCCGTTAATACCTTTGTCTCTTTAGTAAATAGCTCGAAATCTTCATCGCTTCTAATTTTACTAACATAGTTAATTAAATTGTAAGATACTCATTTATATTGATTTTAGGGTTTTAACACATTTTATACAGAAGATTATACCAAATCACCATTGAGCAGATAAATTTAAAAACCGTGATTTTTTCTAAAAGAGACTGAGCTGTGTTTTTCGTTTTAACATCCTTAGTTTCGTCTTGTGTAATTTCAGTAAGACTGTCGCAAATATTTTCGTAATTTTAAATTAAGGGTCTAATAGCATTAACTCTACTCTCGCAACGAGTGTCGCTTAAAGGTTTAAGAGTTAATACTGGTACGTGTTTTCTTAAAACTGCCCACCTAGTAACTGAAGATGAAAAAAAATATACACAGTTGTTGAACTATATCAAAAAAAGGCACAATTTCGTTATTTATTTTAACAGCGTCATTTACTATTAAGTTTAAAGTGTGCGCCAAGCATGGTACAAATATGGCCCTTGAATTTATGTTTAAAATTCTTCTTTGCAAACCAGAGTGCTTTCCCTTCATGTTGAATCCATTATCGTATCCTTGACCACGTAAATCCTGAATGTTTAAATTAGATTTTGGGAAAAGTTCTGTTAAAACGAAATCACATAATCCTTTGCAAGTACTATCTTTACATGGATAGAAACCTAAAAAATGCTCCCTAATTTCCGCTTTTTAAAACGAATCTTGCTATAACACTAATTTGTTGAACATGACTGACATCAGGCATCATCAGTCTAAAATAATTGAGTAATACTTAGATTTTTTCAAATTTGAAATTAAATGTTTTGCTATATCTTCGGAAAGCAATGTAATAATTTCATTTTGAATCGTGGGTCCTAAATAGGAGGGCATACAAGTCTTATCGGTTTTAGATTTTTGTACATTTTTTATATGCTCAGCAATGATAGGGTTAAATTTTGATAACATTTCTATAAGTTTCAAAAAGTTTCCATTATTTGGTACAAAGAGTTGTGAACTTTCTCCCCGAAAAGCTAGACACTGTCCAGCCAAATAAAGAATAACAGCTATCGTTCTTTCTATAATAGCTCTCCACCTATTTTTCTCGAATTCATAGAAAGTTTGAACTTCCTTGTCTATTGTGCAAGTTTGCGTAAGCCTGAATTTTAGATCACACCATTTCTTAATACACTCAACATGAAAGGAACTACGATCATGCTCTGAAAAATATACAGCTGCATGCCGCCAATCTGAGTATCCACCGTTTATTAATTTAATTTCTCTATTCTTAGTACTAAAAATCTTGCAACAAAAGCAAAAAAGCAGCATTTAGTTTATTAAATTAAATTTATTAATTATTTCAGTTGAAAAGGCCCTTTTTCAATCAAATGATCAATAACGCGACTATTTAAAACCGACGGCCACGTAAGCGGATCATTCTGATTCTGTTTCTTCCTTGTTTCCAGGAGAGACGGTATCAGAAATACCGGCATCATCGCTTTCTTCCTCGTGGTCTTCATCCAATTCGACCAAAGGTTGCTCTTCAGGTATTGAATCTGCTTCATCCAAACTATCTGAGTCAGAGAATCTTGCAGTTGATGTACTTGGTTGTTGTTCATTGCTTGTTGATGACATTTGTTCACAAGAAGCTTTAAAATATCGATCCAAAGATCCCCTAAGTTTCTCCTTTTCTTCTAGTTTTATTCTTTTTTGCTTGCGATAAAACGCCCCTGATTCTTTCTTTGGATTACTTCCCGACATTTTGTAAAAACCGGTATCAATCTAGTAAAATTAAAAAAAAAGTTCAATAAATACAATATATCATGTATATTATATATAAAGTGAATTAAACAGGCACACAAGAAGAAAGTCGAAACCCAGAGGGTAGACCCCCCTTTCCCCAAGTGTTTTGGGGCGCTAAAACCAAATATGACGATAAAAACTGATTTCAATCACCCAATCATCCCCTTACAAAACCCAGTGGGGTTAAAATTTTACTTCTTATGAAAGTTGCAAGGGGGTAATTGGGTGGTTGAAATCAATTTTTATCGTCATATTCGGTTTCAGCGTACCAAGAAACCTAATAATGTGCCTATTTTTCAAATGTGGAATTTCAAACTCCAAGAGGGGTTGTAAGGGAGTGCTAGGGGGAAATTGGATAACCAAACCTTTTCTTATTGTCATATTCGGTTTCAGCGCCCCAAAATACTTGGGGAAGGGGGGTTTACCCTCTGGGTTTCGATTTTTTTTTGTGTGTGCCTGTGTTATTAACAGTTATTTTCTAAAATATACGCAAAACATAATGTTTCTACTTACTTTGCAATTAGTATTTAGAATAGTACAAAATTCAATCGCCAAATCGACTTTTCTAACGAATTAATTCCGAATACGAACAGACCAAATATTACGCTCAACGGTCAACAACTCATAAACGTTTAAAAAATTGTTGCAGGCTTTTATATTATCCACCAATATAGGTATTTCACCGAAATAAAAGTTTTTCCCTTTAAAAACAGAGAACGAGAATCGTTTAAAGCAAAATGAAAAGAAAAGACAGAGATCGAAAGAGAAACTCCAACACCGTTGACGGCGTGACCTTTTTCTTTCGGGGCTTCCCAAAAAAATGCTATTTTGCAGCTGCCTTTGATGGTATTCTTTGTAATTCCCCAATTTCGTTTAAATAGGAAATTAGGGATTGATTTTTTTTTACTGCAAAAAAAATTGAAGAGGTATGAATGTTATTTACTCCTTTTGTGTCATATTTTAATTTTTGCATCATTTCTTTTTGGGTTCATGTATTTTTTTCTTATCCGCGCCCGCCTGCTGCTACCCTAACTTTGCCGCCCCGTGCAATTGCATGTGTTGTCCCCCCGCACGGCATGGCCCTGATATCAATGAAAACTACAGTATATCAAATATTCGATGTTTTTGATTTTACCCAATTCCAACACAGGTCGCTAGTTGCCAGGGATGCAAGCATGTTGCAAGTTGACAGACATAGGTCGTTACAGGTTGTTATTCCCTTTGTTATAATTGTTATTAAAAATTTACATTTATTATCATTATTAAACGACTCCATAAAAGTACTTCCTTTTATTTAATATAATATATAACATTCGTTTTAGCAGTTATATATAGCTTAAGTTAATTTATTTAATTTAGAAAACAATTGCTGCATAATCATTTCTAATTTAAAAATGGTCTGCGTAAATTTGTTTTCGAAATGAGTTACGCGGTTGCCAAATCTTGCACCGCTGTTTAAACTATTCTTACAGATCATATTCTCCACTTCGTATTTGCTTCCGTTTACCATCTGTCCTATTTATCTTTCTAGCGAACTTTTTTACTACGCTTACACCTTTCGTTATTTTATAAGAACACGAGCCTGCTGTCAGATTTAAAACGGACGCATCTCGTACATCGTATGTTCGCTTCACGCATACACATAACCTCGAATAAGATGCTTTCTATTTATCGATGGAGGTGAGCCGTCTGTATATACCCGCAATTCCAATCGGCAAACGCATAAATCCATATGCCGATGCGGGGTAATAAATAACGATATTTTTAACTGCTGATCGGACGTGAATACATCACCTATGCAATACAGTTTATGTCGGTGAGATGTCGCTGGTTTGTACTTGTACATTAACTTGTACAGTAACGAACTATAATTTACTGTCATTGTATTTGAAACATTACCGTTTTTAGTTTTTTGATAACACTACTGCTGTTATTTGGATTGTTTCCATAATCTGGAGGATTAAGATCATCCGACGTTTCGGCAGATCCTCTTCTGTCGTCTTCAGGGTAGCCCTGAGAAGGGCTGTGGTTTGCCAAACTCATATTAATGAACTTTGGACTTATATGTGCCTTCTTCCGATTACTGCGCGTATAGGTAGAAGTATATATCTATATCTATATATTTCTGCATATGTACATTTATACCCTTCTTTTTCCTTTTTTCCAACCCGTCTTCAGAGGTTTGAACCCCGGGTCTCTTTAACAGATTTCCGGATAGTCCGTCGCCTTTGATCACTGCGCCACTGCGCCATAGGGAGGGGTATGGCGCAGTGATTATGTAAAACACATAATAGGAAATTTAAGACCCTGGTTAAATAGCTAGTCTGTAAGTGTTCGCGTGAAATTGAACAAGATTTCGACTAAAATTGCATTTACTGTATCATTTCAACCTTAGTTTTGTCCAAATGCATGTACAATTACAAATAATAATTAGTCGATTAAATATCCACCACAAATACATCTTTCATGAAAACGGTGCTCGGTTACGTGTTTGGTTTTTGCTTTGAAAGTTTTTCCAAAATAAAATCGAATGGGATACGAAGAAAGGCTCAATTAACGACTGGCATCCTCTTTAAACCGGAAGCCCTTTAAAACTTAAAAAGAAAGCATAAAAAACGATTCTTTTACCACTTATTGTTAGGCTAATATCGTGCATGGCGATACATCGCCTAAACAGCGTGACGTCATCGAAGAGCTGTCAGGCCTTCTAGGTATATCGGTGATAACGGCCACGGACACGAGTATCGCTTTGAAAAAAGTCAGTTGGCTCTCGTTGCTGAGATATTCACGTTTTGTCCGTTTTATAGGTGCTATCGTGTAATAAATAGTATATTTTAAGCCTCGAACAGTGAATGTACAGCATCCACCATTGGTAGAATCGCACTAATCATCATTCCTTCTTTACATATCAAGCTCAGCCTCATCAAAAATTCGGTAAAAGCCAAGTATAAGAATGGATTAACATTCAAGTACCTGTATAAAAAAATCCCTCGGCTCAGTGAATAAGAGTGGAGCGCAGCCTGTAGGTATCAATACACTTGCATCCATACCAAAAATAATTGCACCACGTCTTAGTTTACTAAATCCTGCCGGTTATACAGGACATTGTTTCCGGTGGTCATCTACATCTTTGCTGGCAGATTCAAGAATTGACATTTTAAAAATTAGACACTATAGAAGCTGGAAATCCAATACCGTAGCAGAAGGCTACGTTGACAATTCTTTGGCCAACAAAAAAAGATTTGCAAGTAACATACACGCAAAGAAATAATTTCGTACATCAAGAAAATATTGTTTTGTGTTATAATGGCTATTTACTTATACTAAGAATCGCTTTCTTCAAATTTCGTTTCAAAACGTAAAAAATTCATTTAAAATCTGCATTTCATATGGTGGTTAGAAGTTTAGTTCGTTGGTGTACATAATATGTATATAAGTTATGTACCTACCTACATATTGTCGTATTATACAGTCTATAACGGTATCGTAGATGATCGAAAAGTTTAGCTTCGCCTGCTTTCTGCTGCCCCACATTGGGCCGCAGGAAATGATAATTTATCGCTTATTAACACTTAGCGAGACCAATAATTTAATTAATAATTATGACCGTCTTTTGTTATTTGTATTATTTATCGATATAATGTTGCAGGAAGTCTACTAGTGGTTTGGATTTTTTTGCTAGTGTAATTTTTGATTCGATATCTCCCGTGTATCTAAATAATCGTAATGTGTTATTGTTTCAGAGTCCGCAACCCTCCCAGCGATATCTTCAACGTACTTTGTACGCCACCATCCTCGAACGGTTTGAACGGTAGCTTCACGCCGCGACGTTCTCACGACAATTCCCACGATAATTCCTTTAAGAGGTTGTTCGGAAATCCCGATGGGACTCCGGGTAGGAAATCGTCGCTCACAAAAGCAGGTAAGTTATTTCATGCAATCCATTCCATAACTATTGTCTATAATGTCTGTCTGAAGTTACTAGCGACATATGTAGGTACTGATTCTATCTCATATATCTAAAAATTTGTACTTACAAAATATACAACAGACAAATCGTAAATAAACAATATTTTATTTTTTAACGAACTTATCACATCGAAATAGTAATGCATAACTTTGCTTAACCGCTAATAGCAATATCGTACTTCTTCTTCTCCGTATTCCTTATGCCCTTTAGAGCGTCGGATCGAATTGCATATTACCCGTCTTCCTTATCCACGTTTTCCATTCCTTCCGGTCCCTTGCACATACACTGACGCGAAAAAGTCTCCATACACCTGTAATCATTTTTATTTGAGTGCTTAAAAAAAAACAGTGCAATCCTATTTATTGCAGAAAATTGTTGGTGAACAGTGTATTAGAATACAAATGAACAAGATAGCATAAAAAGATAATGTTTTATTGTACAAGTAACATTACATTTAAAAAAAGAACAAAAGTAGATACAATTCCAATCTCAAACAAATCTCCATACACTTAGCAAAAGAATAGTAACTCCATTTACAAAGTTTAGTAACCCTTCTTCTAGCCCAAAAATGGCCATCTGACCCAAAAATGTTATACATATAACATTTTTGGGTCAGATGGCCGTACATTGGTGTGGGGAAAGGGAAATGAAGAACTGAAAACTAAAAATTTGTACGCGACTGTAAAATTTGGCGGAGGAAAAGTTTTAGTGTGGAGATGTATGACTGCTGCAGGCGTTGGTAATTTAAAATTTATTGACGGTATAATGAACCAATATGTATACATGGATATACTGAGAGAAAATTTACAAACTAGTACCCAAAAATGCGGCCTTGGACGGTCATTTATCTTCCAGCAAGATAATGATCCCAAGCACAACGCTCAGCGGGTGAAGGAATGGTTGATATTTAATGTGGGAAAGCAGCTTCATACACCTCCACAATCGCCGGACATGAATCCTATAGAGCACCTATGAGATGAACTGGAACGAAGAATAAGGAAACATGATCCCCAACAAGGAGGAGCTACAAATCGCCTTAGATCAAGAATGGAACTCCATTGATCCCACAGTAACGAACAAATTAGTTGAAAGCATGAAGAGACGCATGTTAGCAGTTATAAAAGCAAAGGGTGGATCAACAAGTTACGAAACTTTGAAAATGGAGTTACTATTCTAATAATAATTCCAGATTTGCTAAGTGTATGAGATTGGAATTGTACCCACTTTTGTTCTTTTTTTTTAATGTAATGTTACGGGTACAATAAAACATTATCTTTTTATGTCATCTTGTTCATTTGTAAACGGGTACTCTAAATCTGTGGCACTGGAACACCGAAACAGTTCACTAAATACACTTACCACAACATTTAATTCATACTGGACGCATGTTTCGATAGCCAAGCTATCATCATCATCAGTAAAACTGAACTCTTGTTTTCAGAACTCAGTTCAGTCTTGCTGCTGATGATGATAGCTTCGCTATCGAAACGTGCGTCCAGTACGAATTAAGTGTCGTGGTAAGGGTATTTAGTGAACTGTTTCATTGTTCATTTGTATTCTAATATACTGTTCACCAACAATTTTCTGCAATAAATAGGATTGCGCTGTTTTTTAAGCACTCAAATCAAAATGGTGACAGGTGTGTGGAGACTCTTTTGAGTCAGTGTATTTTTATCTCACCTAGGGTTTTTCCACGTCCTGCACCTATTGCCTTTATGACTTCATTCCATGTCTTTCTTGGCCTGCCTTTCTTCTCCCCATCCTTTCTGCCTCAATCACCCTTCGCACCCACCACTTGATCCATTCTTGTTATGTGACCAAATCAATTTAATCGTCTATTTTTTAGTTTGATTTTAATGGGTTCTTTGTCATCTGTCTTATTTGTATGTTCTTCATTCTGTCGTATTTTGTTTTTCCGGCTATCTTTCTGAGGTAGGTATTTCATTTCCATAGTATTTATTTGTTGGTGGTGTCTCTCCAGGGGTATTGCAGAGCGATGGTATTGTATACAGTTTTTATGTTTATGTCTATTTCCTTTTTACTGAGTATTATTTTATTCAATGCATGGTATATATTTGTAGACTTCTGTTTTCTTTTTGCTATTTCCAGATCAAATTTTCCATCATTTGAGATGACGCTGCCTAAGTATTCGTAGACTGTTACTACCTCTAGTTTTTGTTGATTGCATGTTATTGTTCTTTCTTCTTCTGTTAATGTTGCATCGTTCATTATCATTATTTCACTTTTTTTATATATATTCACTTCCATATTCAATTATTCTAATTCATTTGTCCATATGTCTATCATTGTATTTTTCTTTTACTATCAGTAATTAGTAGAGTAACCAAAACTTGCGGACTCGCATAGGTGTCGGTATTACGGGTCAATATAAGAATACGAAAAATTCATAAATAAACTTACTTGCTAATTATTCAACAAATTAGATGCATCAGGATGTGAACTACTGTAAACTTGTATCATTGCATATGTTTCCACAGTTACTTCTTTAAACCTTGTGCGTCGACAAGAAAAAATATTCTTATACATAGAAAACGATCTCTCCACATCTAAGGAAGTTACATTTGCACGTAGAAACTGTTTTTCAAAATCACTTAAAAGTTCACTATTCTTACACTTATTATAAACGGCTTCTAAAGTATTAAAATCGGGATTTTTCCTTAAAACATCTGCCAACTTTTGACTAGCGCATAATCCTGGCGTATCATTTAGTGTGTAATTTATTTTTTACACTCTCCACTATGTCTAATGATTCCTGCAATGACAATTCAGTACATTGTAGTTTTCTGATGGCATCTAGTAATACTGTATAATTGGTACATATTGTTGTTAAATCTTCTAAAAGTTGAGGAATTTGAAATTCTCTTTGACTTTCTCTAATTGCTTTGGATTCATTCCGATTAAATCGCATTATAACTGATTGAATTTGTTAAAAATGGATCAAATAGTAAGAAGCTGCTGTTAGCCAAGTACCCCATCGCGTTAAAATTGGTTCAGGAGGTTCTGGAATACCTGGACAAAATTTACGAAATTCTTTTAAACGTTTAGATTTACGAAACACTGCTTTAGTACTTCCAATCATCCGATCAACGTTTCCGTAATGTTGTCGAACAACTTCACCAACTAAATGCAAAGCATGCCGCATGCAGGTTATATGTATTAAGTTAGGAAATATATGTTTTAAGGATCGCCCAACACTTAACATCGTTGCTGCACTATCTGTCACAATCATCACAACTTGATCTTAGGCAATTTTAAATTTTTTTAAAGCGTTCATTATCACTTTTGAATATTTTTCGCGGTACATTGTTGAACACGTTTGCAAGCTAACAAATATCGAGATGCTGTGTTCTCGCTAGATAAAACGCGAGCTATTACATTCACAATACTGTTTTTCTTTATATCGGTCGTCTCATCCACGGTAATCCATATTTTTTTGGAACACAAATCACGGTTACACACATTTTCTAGCATCTCTTTCATTCGCGGCAAATGATCCTGTAATTGTGTTTGTGAGGGTAATGGGTACTTTGGGACGTATTGTCGCCAAAACCTTTTAAAAGCTGCTTTTCTCACCAACGACAACGGAAGATTACAAGAGGTAAACATAATTAATAAATGTATGAGGAATAGTGTACAAGGTATTTCAGTTCTTGCATTTCTTAAGAGATTTTAATTTGCAATCATCAGCTGCATTTTCGCCAACCATCACTGTTAAACGGTCTTTAGATACATATTGTATTTACTGAGAAAGTAAAGTCACTTTTGTGAAAAATGAATGTGTATACTTACTGCAAGACTTGACAACTTCTTAAACGTGATTCAACTTCCCGAATTGAGCGTTCCATCGTTAACTCCATTAAAACGTCATCTATCCCTACCGATATTCAGAGGTCACTTTTCTCTAGTGATTATTCAGCCCCTAAGTTATACAGTCTTCCTAAAAATTCACAAACCCCCTGGTGCCTACCAGACTCCACGTTCTTTTAAACGTCGGATTAATCCTTGAATTTCTTTATTAGATCTTTTTACAAATAGCTCTCGACCTTGTTTTGTTTCTGACTTATTCTTTCAGCGTCATGTTGCCATATATTATGCTATCCTCCATTAATGAATAGAATGTGTTTGCAGTTCTTTCGATTTTGAATAAATTACATGCTTTGACCTGTTTTGTTTAATTTCAAATGCGTTCTTTCGAGTTATATCACGTTATATCACAGATTTCGTTCATGAAATAAAATATTTATATTACGTTTAAAACGATTAAAAACGTGCAATATACCAACAGATATTTTAAAATAAAAAAAAATCAATGATTTTTGATTTGTTAAAATAAATCATGCTTTTGCCAACCTTGATTTCTTTCTTGAGAAATAATATTGTTTAACATTAAAACTGTAAAATCGCTTCCAGATTCTGGCAACAGAAATCCGGTAACCGGTGACGGAGTCGTCTCATGGGATTGCAGGCCGGAAAAACGATCTCCGAAAGTATATACAGGTACGAATTAATATTCCCTTTACGTTAATTTCGTCATCAATCATAGTAAGCTTTGAAACGTTGCCTAGCAATCAATGTTACATTTTTACGAAGCGATGGTAACGTTGATTTTTTTATTATAATTTGCAGAAAGGAATCCGGTCACTGGAGAATTCTATACAATCGTCTCGCCTTCCTCTACCCCCACCAAAGTGCTCACCAATGGCATGGCATTACACAACGGAACTAGCACCCCGATCCCGAGTAAAAATAACGAAGTCCACGCGATCGTCGCCAACGGAAATGCGACAAACGGTGAAGCCTAATCGACGACCGGAAGTAACGCTAAAGAAAGACAAACATAAAAAAAACAACTGTCCAAAAGTTATCAACCACTGTTCATCCTTTTTGTCCCCGCCCAGTGTATTATTCATAAAATACAAATAAAAAATATATATTTAGAAGTACGTACATATATAACGGTAATAGATGATTCCAAATATTTAAAATATAAAAATATAATACGATTAGCAAATAGAAAGTGGGAAAAATAAGTATCGTTAGGATATATGATAGCATCTAGAACAAAATATATAAACGAAACAGGTGATAAATTAACAATTGAATTACATACTTAGAGCAAATGTTTTTGTCCTTTTAGAAATAAATGCGGACTAAAAATAGAAGTATAAATCATACAAAAGATCATCCAAACTTATTTGTAATGTATATGGTTCTGTATATGTTATAAATTTGAAAAAAAAGTATATCGTAATTAGAGGGATATGAATTTGTCTTACATATGAAGGAGATAAAATCAAAAGAACGTATTTTCTTTGTATTCCATGTTATTTATCGAAAGAAAATATTAATTATATGATATATCGTAATCCTTGCACATTTTTTTGTAATTTTTTATTTTGTTTCAATTCGCATCATCAGCTTTTATTTCGTATATTTCCTTTGTGCCCTGTCAATTACAATGCTGTAATTTCTTCCTTTTTTTTTGAAATACATCTCGTATTTTGCATAGTATATATATATATATATATGTTTTCATAGTTTTGTTTGTATTTTAAAAGATTGTAGCCTGCTAAAAGATCATTATAATAAATTTGTAGCAATAAATTTTTATACCAAAAAAAGCCTCTGTATTATTTAATTTCTCCTTTTCTCAATAAATTGATGAAAAATTTCGAATTGACTGTAAAATACTACCATCTGGTGATCGATAGGAAGCTATTTTAGTTCCAAAATAAGCCGCAAACTTGAATGTCATCTCATTTGTTGACACTAATTTCCTTTGATGTAAAGCCTTAAATGTGCATTCAAAATCTACATTGATTTTGTAGAAATATGATTATGTGACAATAATAAATTACCTCGGAAAGGCCGTTTCGAAGACACGTGGGTCTTCATCTTCAGCCGTGTACCGATTGATGTGAGAGAACATATGTAAATCTAACGAACCCTACTTTTCAAAAAAAAAAAAATTACAAGTACCTACTTTTGCCCTTTAGACTAAAAAGCAAGTTAAAATACGGAGGAAAAGCGGAAAAGGGTCTTGTCACCACGAAACGCAAGACATGTGGCCATCTCACCCTAATAAAAATAAGAATCGAGTGAGACAACGATATGTCCTTTCTACACGTCAAATTCGAGTTCTTTCCGCCTCTATATCCCTGAACTAAAGACTAGACACATGCGAAATATACGAAAGGATCGATGTCTCTTGTTATAGCACAACCATAAATCAAATGACCTCTTTATTGTAATAAATCGAATTGTCAGGGAAAGTGTAAAGGTCCCTTCTCTTTATTGATTAGGTTTGCATTCTTATTTATGTAAATAGTCTCATAGGCGAAATCACGTTTTTAATCAATTTTAGGGTTTCTAATTTAATATTATGTTGTGCTACACTTGACGCTTCTATCTTCCAGTACCTGTAACACTTGATTTGTTCATTGAATCTAGTACCTATCGCTCGTTTCGTTTGACCAATATAGGCTTTATCACAATTACCACATGCAATTTTGTAAATTCCCGACCTTTCTCTCATATTCGGTTTATCTTTTGGATTGCCAAGAAGGTTTTTGAGTGTATTTCGCGAACTGAAACATACGTTCATCTCTTGTCCCTTAAAAACTGTACTAATACCTTTCGATAATCTGTGGAAGGGAAGTTTCACAAATTTCTTATCACTGGTTTACATAAATAAGAATAGTAATGGTGGTTGAAAGCAAAGTCCACTCTCTCACAATAACTCGTTTAATAAAATATGGGCGACCGGTTTCGGGACAATCATCCCATCATTAGGCCCGCTGAAAAAATCCAAAATACGCAGTTGTAGTACAAATAAGGTTGATTAAGTTGACAATATTAAATACATTGTAGTTCAAGTTAGATTATTATAAAGGAATGAAATTTACATTTTTTAATTTTATAAAATTTTTTAAACTATGTGTTGAATATATTCTAATACATAAGTCTCTTTACTGGTACAGCACAAACAAGAAAATTAAAAAATAAAGATATGATTAAAATTCTGGACAATGACTGTAATCTACTGTTGTCTAGGGAGACCATTTGTATGAATTCTTCTTTTATTTTTTCTTTTATTTGTAACTTGATAAAAACTATTATACTTACAGTTAATCTAAACGTAGGAAGTATTGTCAAATTAATAAATAAATACTACTAACACTCTCTATATAATTTTCAACAACTATTGGACTGCTTGTACTATGATTGAAGTCAGTATATTTAAAATCTTGTGAACTGGACAAAACACAACATATTAAAACAACAGAAACAAGTCAAATATGATAATAAATTCTACAAGAATCCACGTGAAGTATTCTTTCTTAAACTCCCTCTACTTGTGCAACAAATAAATAAATTATTTGTTGCTTTAATATGTTGTGTTTTGTCCAGTTTCATTCCTTTATAATAATCTAACTTGAACGACAATGTATTTAGTTTTGTCAACTTAATATCTATCAACCTTAGTTGTACTACAACTGCTGTATTTTGGATTCTTTCAGCGGGCCTGATGATGAGATAATTGTCCCGAAACCGGTCGCTCATATTTTATTAAACGAGTTATTGTGAGAGAATGGACTTTACTTTCAATCACCATTACTATGTATTCCACACACGGAGTCACATTAGATCGAATAAATAAGAATGCAAAACTAATCAATAATGAGAAGAGACCTTTACAATTTTCCTGTCTTTTCGATTTATTCTGGTAAAGAGGTAATTTGATTTATGGTTGTGCTATAACAACATACGTCGATCCTTTCGTATATTCCGCATGTCCAGTATTTAGTTGAAGGGTATAGCCGGAAAGAACTCAAATTTGACTGATAGAAAGGATATAACCGTTGTCTCACTCGATTTTTATTTCTATTAGGGTGGCCACATGTCTCGCGTTTCTCGTGGTGGCAAGATCCTTTTCCGCCTTTTCTCCTCTTAAACGGCAAAAGTAGGTACTTACATATATTTTTCTTGAAAAAAGAGTAAGGATAGGGCGGGTTCGTTAGATTTAATATATGTTCTCTCACATCAATCGGTACGAGGCTGGAGATGTCTTCAAAACGGCCTTTCCGAGTTAATTATTATTATTAATTGTTGTACTTGGTCTTGAAGCGCTTGACAGCTAAGTTTGTTGCTATTTATAAAAATACAATATCATCATAAAAAACATAAACGAGAGGACTATGTTTTCTTTTCTATTATTTTTTATGTTAGTTACAACTACATATAACAATTAAATCTTACTTAAATCATATCAAGATTGAAACTTTAAATTACGTTTGCCATTTATTGGCAAGTTTGAAAATTCAAATTACATTTGATATTTATTGTAACGTATCTGATAAATTTTAAAGCATGTTTACTAAAGGCCACCAAAGATATATCATTGAAAGCTACTGTGGTAATGGACAAAAGCAATAGAATGGGGGAATGGTTTTATCCTATGCATCGATGAATTCCGTTTTCAGTTTCCACATTTTGTAGTATCATATCCTGTACTAGAAGATGTCACATTAAAATGCATATTTTGCATGCAATAAAAGCTATCAATCTTATTATTTACCAGTTTATAAAGAAAAGCTAAATCTAAAAATAACCTTCTATTAGCAAGAGACATTATCCCGTACTCATTCAGGCATCGTTTGTACGACGCAGGGTTTCTATAAGGAAAAAAAATTAAATTTAAATGTTTTATGAATCTACGTTGAATTCTCTCACTTCGGTGTTATAACAAGGGCTCCAAACGACCGAACCAAAATCAAGGCAACTACATACGTAGGAAAGTCGCACACAAAGTCATAATAATGTTAACCTTCTTAATTTCACGACAGACACGAAATATAAAACCCAGCAATATAAATGCGTTTTGAACAATGAAATCAATGTGATAGCGAAAGAGAAGTTTACTGTTTCAATATATGAGGTGGGGCAATTAAATAACCGGACTGGTGCTACAAAACATTTTATTGATCACCAATTGCATTACAAAATTTATCCCCTTCAATGTCCATACGAATTTTCCACTGTCGAAAGCAGTGTTGGAAGTCCGTTTCTGTCAGCTTGTTGAGAACCTCCGTCGCTTTCGCTTTCACCACTTCCACACTGTCAAATCTTCTCCCCTTAAGCTCCGATTTTACCTTAGGAAATAAAAAAAGTCACAGGGGGCCAATGAGTACGGTGGGTGGTCCAACACGGTGATGCCGGATTTCGCAAAGAACGCCTTCATAGACAAGGCGGAATTGGCTGGCGCATTGTCTTGGTGGAGCATCCAGGATTTGCTCTTCCACAAATCGGGTGTTCGTCTTCTCACTCGTTTACGAAGGGTAGTTAGAACCCCAGTTTTTCCCAGTTTCACAAGAAACTTGAGGTTAACTCGTTGCGCGATCTGAACACTCTGCATTTTTTCCGACGCGACGCTAGCGTAAGGACTTGAACGGATGATTGTTACAGCGAGACTGAGCGACGTACAACCGTGTCCCTCGAGCTCAAGGTGGGAGAAGCGTCTACAAGCACAGACATGTTCAAACCTGCCGTGGCGTGTTCGCTGTTCGCCGATAGTAGCACTAGTCCAGTTATTTAATTGCCACACCTCGTATATCCAAATCCTTAATACATTCCACTTGTGTAAAGTAATACGCACGTACGAACAATTCAGACTGGTTATATTTCATGTAAAAGTGTTTGGGTGACATTTCTCCATGTTTATTGTCAACCTGTTTGTTCCAGAGTAATTATAACATTTATTTAAGTCATTTGGTAATTTTGAAGTGTAACTATAGGCGCGTACAATTTAGCATCATCAGCGTGCAACAAACAACGACAAAATTGAAAGATCTCGGCAAGATCGTTCACAAAAAAAAACAAAAAATACCGGTTCTGAATGGCTACCCTGAAGAACCACGGATGTAACCCCAAACGTTTTGGATGTAATGTTATGAATTGTTAAAGACTGAGTTCTAAAGCTTATTATATACGATTTAATCCACCTTAGTAGTGAGCCGTGTACACTGAAGTTCCCAAGCTTAACAATCAAAGACTTATGATGAACTTTATCAAATGCCTTGGAAAAGTTGGTATACACAGTATCCACCTGTACTTTGTTGTCCATCGACGAGCACAGAAATGAAACAAATTCAACTAAGTTAATGACCATAGACCTGTCACGAAAGAAACCATCCTACGATGTGTTAATATAATTTTTACAATGAAAAAGTAACGAACGGTAATCAAAGACCCAAAAATGTTACCGAAATAAGATAAAATAGAAATTGGTCTATAATTTTTAGCCAGGAATAAAATGGACTTAGAAGTAAATAATAGTACAATGTCTAAGTGACCAGATGCTTGAAACGATTAAGAATAAAAAGACAGCCAAACAAATCATGGATGCTCTCAGTCAAACGTATTCCAAAAGTGGTGCTGTCAGCCAAGTTCAATTGCAAAAAACATTATGAAATATTAAATTTAAAGGCAAGAGTTCTTTAAATGAATACATTATAGAATTTCAGAAAACAGTGGTAGAACTAAAAAATGCTGAGGGAAAAATTGATGAAAGTGAGGTAATATCGCAGTTGTTAGCCTTAATGCCTGATCAGTATCAAAGTCTCGTAACAGCATTAGACATATTGTTTTCTCAAGTCAATAATACTGTAGCTCTAGACTTTGTGAAAAGTAAATTACTTAATGATCATTCAATCATCACTTGGTAACAAGTGAACTTACAAACTATTTATCCGACATGAAAAAGGTAACACATGCTATAAAAGTAGTAAAAGAAGGAGAAAGTGTAAAATTTAATCTTGAAGGTACCTTACGTTTAGAAACTGAAAAGGGATTAAAATCAGATTGGAGAATGTGTTAGTATCCAAAGATCTTAACGCAGAATTTACTGTCTGTTAAAAAGATCGAGTCAAAGGGTATGAAAGTCATATTTGAAAATGGCCAGATATCTGTAAAGAAGGGTGATGTGAATACACTGGTAACAGGAAAATTGGAAGGGAATTTGGATTCCAGAAAACTGTGAGACCAATATTACAACTGCAGAGGAAAAAGAATTGTGGCATAGAAGAATGGGTCGTTCTTCAAAGTATCCATCGTCAAAGGTATGTGAAGTATGCTTGAAGCTAAACAAACAAGAACACTTTTTAAAAGTTTCCCTGAAGAAAGAAAAGCTAAAAAGCTATTGGAATGCATCTCAAGTGATGTGGATCAATTAATCTTATTTTACACAATTCTCTATCAATCTATTGATCACTATTCCCATTTTGCAACAATCTATTTTATGTAAGTTCAAGGAATATTTAGCTATGGCCCAAAATAAATTCAAGGTTGTGCCAGAACGAATCAGGCGTGATAATGGAGGGGAGTACATTTCTTATGAGTTTAAGAATTTTTGTAAACAGAAAGGGATAAAATTAGAATATACTATTCCCCGAACTCCGGAACAGAACGGTGTCACAGAGGGATATAACCGTACTCTATTGAACAAAGCCAGATGTTTAATCTTTGAAACGAACTTGGAAAAGGATTTTTGGGAATAGGCTGTTGCAACTTCAGCCTATCTGACAAACCGTACCCCCACTTCGACGCTATCGAATAGTAAAACTCCTGAGGCTGAGGCGTAGTTTGGTCAAAAGCCAAACTTGGGCAAAATACGAGTTTTTGGTAGTACCTCTTACGTGCATATTTCTGCTGAGGACAGAAAAAGTAAGTTAGATCCAAGAAGTCAAAAGATGTATCTAGTTGGATATACAGATAATGGTTATCGTGTGTGGAATTCTATAGAAAAAAGTTATTTCAGCAAGAAATGTTGTGTTTGATGAGACAAAAATGAATGATGGGAATGTAACACAAGAGTATAGATTGATTGATTACGAAAGTCACGAGAAGCACGAAAATAATGAAAATAACAACTCTGATAATAGTGAAGAGTACCTCTCTGATAATGACAGAAACCAAGAAAATAATAACGATTATGGAAAACGAGAAACCCCAAGAAATAACAATAATCGAAGACCACTAAGACAAGTAAATATCTCGTTAAGGTTCAGAGACTATGAAATGGACGTAGAAAATGATGAAAGCTTCATGGCAGCATTATTTGCGGGTAGTCTTCAGCCTGAGTCACCCCATACGTATTCTGAGGCAGTTGCACGTGGAAATGTTTGGAAAGAAAGCTATGGGAAGTGGTGGAAAGGCCAAAAAATGTCAAGGTGATAAATTCAAGGTGGGTATTCCGTCAAAAAGACCTGAATGGTGAAATCATAAAAAAGGCTCGTGGCTATCACCAAGACGAGTGCAATAACTACGATATGTACTCACCAGTGGCGCGCATGCTCTCAATCCGAGTACTCTTGTCATTGTGCATTGAGGAAGACATGTTTATTAACCAATTGGACGTTGAGTGTGCATTTTTAAATGGTGACTTACCTGAACTTGTTTACATGGAGATTCCAGAGGGAGTTGAAGTGAACTGTACATATAAACCGAATTCTGTTTGTAAACTTAAGAAACCATTATGTGGTTCACGTGAAACACCCAAGTGCTAGTATCAGAAACTTCATAGACACTAAATTCCGAAATACATCTTTCATGAAAACGGTGCTCGGTTACGCGTTTGAAAGTTCGTTTTTCCAAAATAAAATCGAATGGGATGCGAAGAAGGGCTCAGTTGACGACTGGCATCCTCTTTAAACCGGAAGCCTTTCAAAACTTAAAAAAAAGCAAAAAAGAACGATCCTTTTACTTCTTAGGCTAATATCGTGCATGGCGATACATCGCCTAAACAGCGTGACGTCATCAAAGAGCTGTGATAACTAACCTGGGAAAATATGCGGTAACAGCCAGAGACGTGGTGAGCGCATAAAAGTTTACACATAAAATAGAAGGTAAGAAATAAATTATAAAACGTGCTGAAACACTTACCGTTTTAAAAGTCTTCCGTAAAATCACACAGCTGTTTCAGTCAATTGAGTACGACGTGCGGAATAAATGTTTTTTAATGCCAAAAACGACCGTTCGACATCTAGCGATGTTATATTTGCGTATTTAAAATAATCTTTGAAACAACTTAATGCATCCTCACGCACCTTCACAAATTTGTCTTAATATAAGAAAATCGGAATCTTTCTCTAAAACACTTTCAAATTTTCGTATTACACACCAATTTGTTTCGCCTTCTACAGTGCATAACTGTGCGTGAACATCATTCACAATATGAACAGAATCCACTGGCGTCATCGAAACATTTTGTAATTTTTCTATTCCCTCCGCTAGTCCGAAGTAATTGTTGTGAATACTTTGTAAATCTCTTAACCTGACTATCTTGAAATATTTCCTGGCATTTCTTGATTGCTGCAGCTTCTGCCGGATTGAATTTTAAAACTACCTTCTTTATTTGATCAAACTATTTGTTGTAGTAAAACGCAGCCTGCAACCATGTTCCCCAACATACAATAATCGGCTGTGGTGGTTCAGGTAAATCAGGACACAGTTTGTGAAATAGTCGGGTACGTTTCGGGGACTTTAGAAACACTGCCTTTGTACTAGCAATCAATGCATTTACTAGTGGAGAACATGTAGGAATTGTTTGTGCCGCAAGATTTAGAGTATGGATTTTACACGTTACATGTAAGAAGTTACCACTGTGCTCTTTAAGAGATCGGCCCAAAGAACGCATGTTTGCGGCACCATCACTCATAAACATTAAAAGTTGCTTAGTTGAAACAATGAGTTCAACACCACCTTTAAAATCTCATCGGCAGTACAATTTACAACTCTTTTGGAAGCAAGTAAGAAGGAGGATGACGGTCGATGTGCTTCCATTGTACGTACCATTACGTTAACCACAGAATGTTTTTGACGATCTGTTGTTTCGTCCACACACAACCACAGTATTTTATATCTTTCAATTCCGTTTTCATTCTTTTTTCTATATGTTCACGAGCAAATGGCACTACCTTTCGTATCAATGTCCGACTAGGTAATTTAATTTACAGTCCGTATATTTATTCCAGAAGGAGACAAATGCTTCTTTGTCTAGTAAACGAAACGATAGATTACATAAAATAAGAGTAACACATAAATCAAATGTAAATTTTTCTTGGTCTCGTATGCCACTTTTTGCAGAAGAATGCTGTTTGCCTTCGATGTGACGTTGACAATTGGCTTATGGACCAACGCATTAAAGGGATTTCACAAACTAGACATTGAATTTTAGCGCCATCAAAAATTAAGTCCGGTATGTCCACTATAAAGTTTTTAACTGTGTCTGCCATTGGTCGTTTTCGCGACGTACCTAACTGCGACATTTTTAAAGCAAACATAAGCGTACAACAACGAAATAAGTTACGACAGCCTACATATACGCAGAACTACTCGCATACAGCATCGATTTAGTACTGACGCTGTGAACGCGTGAAATAAATAATCGCCGACTCTGCACCACATATCTACTACACTGACTGTTACCGCTGTTTGCCCAGACTAGTGATAACTTGTACAGATTGTGAGTTGG
Organism: Dynastes tityus; assembly: GCA_029618875.2. Taxonomy (NCBI): domain Eukaryota; kingdom Metazoa; phylum Arthropoda; class Insecta; order Coleoptera; family Scarabaeidae; genus Dynastes; species Dynastes tityus. Next base: position 1,340,702 of record JAROYD020000023.1, on the reverse strand, counting down.
TCCTATGGTCGCACCAATCTTGATCGGATACATTCGGAGCGGGAGGGGGGATATTCGTTCATTACATTACTCAAATATGTATTCTGCCACGGCTGTCAATTGTCAGTTATTTACAGTTGACGCTTGAGTTTTGACGTATTACCTTTTTTTCTATTATACTCATTCTGCGTGTATTACACAATGGATACATTTTCCGTACAACAACAAAAGAACTCTAACAAGAATGGTTTTAAAACTGGTTTGTTCACAAATACAATATGTAAAATTTGACATATAATAAATTTTCGAAACTACCTCCAAATTCGAAGCAAAATCCCCATCGATCATAAAAGCCTCTTCTACTGCAGCACAAACTAAAAGATCCCGTTCTTCATTTTGTAATTCTGCACCTCTTTCGTGTTTGCACGGATATAAACAACCATAATTTTTAAGATTTCTAATCATATAGCGTACTGTTTCAAAACCAATATTTTTTTTCAAATTTAGTTCCAAATAAACTGGTAATTTCTCTAATAGAACGACCTAGATGCTAGGATTTTATCACAAATTTCTTTATTTATTTTTATAAAAAAAGCCAAAACGTCCAAACAAAAACGTCAACTTTAAGCAACTGACAGTTAAGAGCTGTGACGTAATACATATTTCACTAACGAACGAATATCCCCTCTCCCACTCCGAATATATCCGATCAACACCGACAGATAGGTGCGACAATAGGACCAACTCTCAATCTGTATATCGGTGGTAACGATTATACCCAAATATTCAATTGAACGGCCCCCAATAATTTCATAGTTCCACTGTGAAATGCAAAGGGCCACTTCGAACCTGAAGTGCATAGAAAGTAGCCTGTCTCTGTTAGTATATAAATTATTTCATTTACGAAATTTACCATCATATACTGCCATCTCTAGTCTTGGGTGTTTACTTATGAATATTTTATTGACATCTATAAAGCGTTACCTATTTAAGTATCAGTGCACTCTATTGGGAAAGGAGAATTTAAATACGAACGTACTACCAAATCCTTGTAGTACGAACTAGATGGCGCGATATTCATCAAATTTTTCATTATCGAGTTGCTTGTGTATCGATTACCCGATGACAGCTGCGTTATCGATTAGAGCGTAACGCGCATAATAAAAGACAGATGGCCATGCGAAGCAAACTGTCAAAAGGAGGCTGCGCAGTGGCGCCAACGGTGCGTCGAAGAACCAAGTGGAAGAGTTACTAGATCCGATATGTAAACTGTAAACGAAAACACCGTGGTACGAAACGAACGGAGCTAGTTTTTCGAACGTAATGGTGGAAGTTTGCCGTTTTCGCGTCGTCCTCTTGCGTGCCAGTGAAGAAGTGTGGTAGTGACTGAGTCGGTGTTATCTCGGACGATTATGCTACGCGCGATCGAATCTTCCGTTTGATTTTGCAGCGCGAAATGAGAGAATGTTTACGATTATAGATCGTGCAAGAAGGGCTTTAAGAACATCGATTAATATGCCTCGATTTTGAATGTCTAGTTAGTTCGTAAACAGAAAAATAATAAAACAGTGCATTCTCGTGTTATACGCGATTGTGTATCAATTGTTGAGTAGCGTATTATTATTTTATTAAACTGCGAGGAGGGCCCTATTCGATAGAAATCCGTACGACACGCATGTGTTAACTGATATGGAAGTGCCCATGGAACGTGAAGCTGGTGCCTTGGGCGGCCTTTTTCAGCAGATCATACAAGACATGAAAGTAAGTGAACCAGAATCGTCACACTCCATACGCAATCGTTGCGTTTTTTTATCTTTAACAGAGCAAGAGAATAAGAAGTATATAACTTCGTATTACACACCTTGCAATCGCCGTACAAAAGAATCAAGAGCCCTTTCACTTTGTATTAGAGTGTATGCGAATCAGCCTCAGAATCAAATCGGATAATTATTTCAATATAGCACACGTATTATGGTATTAGTTCTTGTTAGCAAATCCAAGCAAAATAGGTTTTATTTTGTGACAAAAAATTTTAAACTTTGGGTACTTAGAAGTGGAAATATTACGATTTTAAATGTCAACTCAAGATGGGAAATCGATCTGCTTGCATATACAAATCTCGTTTTCTACAACCAATGAAAGAATGAATGAAATGATTAGATATAATACGTCTTTATCGCTATGAAAACCGGTTATATTGATGCATATATGTAATTGAAAAACGTTTTTTATAATTTTTTTTAATTAAAATTTCTAAAATGGCGTATTTTTTAATCAGCTGATTGAAATTAAAAATTACCCCATATCCAGTGATGCCAGACAGGATAAATTGTGAGATTTCACGATTTTACATAAAATCTCACGATCTCGCGATTCGGACCTCAAATCTCACGATTTTCAATATTCAAAAGAATATTATCCCATTATAGGTTGAATATTTTTTAAAACTTACATTTAGCAAAGGTCACTGTAAATATTTCAGCACCATCTATAATTAATAATTTGAATTACGATGTTATGAATATTATTTATTTTAAATTTGCCGCCTTTTCTTTGTACATGCGTAAATGTACCAATACCTACATGTTATATTTCTATTTAATAGGCGATGTAAAAAAAAATGGTAGGCGATGGAGGAGAGTGGTTGTGATGTTACTCAAGTATGGAAAAAAAATTCTGTAGTTAAGTTAGGAAATGGCGAAAATAAATTTTCCAACTTAAGTATTTAATTTACTATGTTTGCGGCACCCCAGTGCTGCCGTAGAAAGTTTTCTCACAAATCAATCTACAGAGAACTCCAACAAGGAATAGACTTAAGAGCGACACGTTGGAAGGATTACTACTCACAAAATGTCTAGTTTTACATAGTGGCAATTGTTATGACTTTAAAATTAATTCAAACCCTATAGAAAAACCTAATTAACTTCAATTAATGTATATGTTAAAAGAAGACACCAATACAGATTCCGAATAAAATATTTTTTGTCGAAGTCGCTAATAGCTAATTGCCTATATTTATGTGTATTTGTAACTACATTTTAAAGTATTAAAAGATTGTGTTTACAAATTTCTCACGATATCACGATTTTTTGTAAGCAAGCTCACGAATTTCTCATTTTCTAATCTGGCAACACTGCCCATATCGTGCCTTCTTTGCTTGTTTGGTTAGGGATGTATGAGATAATGGATGAAAATTAATGTTTTGACGAAAATATTTTTCACTTTTGATTCTTCGAAAGAGAAAGAATGATATTTGGTTGTGGGAGATTGTCTTTGCAAAGCAAGAATTGATGATTAGGGACGGAAATTTATTGTAAATGTCCAAATTCATCATAGTTTACCAATTCAGTGAGCAAATTCATTAATTGCAATTTGAATCATGTTAGAGATTATGTTCAGAAATTCCCTGATGCGTTCTCTATAAAACATTTCGATAGTGTCTGGTTTATTTATTATATTTTCCTTTTTATGACCTTACAAGGGAAAGTCCACGATCAAAATTTGAAATCTTTGATTTTTACTTAAAACGAAAACCATTTGTTTTAGCAATTAGATACTTTAAGCGTTCTTTAAACGAATTCAAACTGTTTTACGAATTCCAAATTTATTTAACAATTTTGACACTTGCACATCAAATATGTTCACCGAGTGCATTTAAGGAATATTGATTCTGGGAATTTCATATAATACGATAATTATAAAACACTAAGCGACCTGTTTTTCAATTTTTTTGAAATACAAACACAAAGAAGAATACGAATTTTATTCTTGTCTATTTTACTTGCCTCTATAACATTCGCCAACGCAATCAATTTAATGAAAAGGCGATCGCCAACTTCTCCACTTCATCATCGACAAAATGTCGTTGACATATTCTCACGAAGGGTTACGGAGAAAGAATAACAGTTATATAATTACATGACATACATTATGCTTTCATTCGTATTATCGTATACTGTACCGTTGTGGCGAGATTTTGCAGCGGTATATAGGAAGGTTATTTAAGGTCGTACATTTTTAATTGATCCACGTCCCTATAATATGGGTTATTTTCGGGGAAAACACCAATAACTTTATTTACTCGTATATGAGGTGCGATCGTATTCTAACCCTGAGGTATCTAGTAAGAAGGTAATCAAATACAAATGCTACCATTTGACGGATCTGTCTTTAGTTAATATTCAAATAGTAATTTGGCAGCTTATAGCCATTGTTTAGCTAAGCGAGGTGATCGGAAGTTGAGCGATGCATAGTCAATTTTTAAAATGTCCTAAACTGAATATCATGTAGTGATAAAATTTCTCACCTTGGAACGAAAGATAACGTCCAAAATCAAAGAGCGTATGGACACGATTTATAAAGACTCTGTACCATCGTATGCCACAGTTAAACGTTGGTCAAAATTGTTTCGTTGGGGCAGATAATCTCTTGAAAATGATCCTCGCGAAGGAGAGCCCGTTACTGTAGTGACACCAGAAAACGTTGGCCGAGGAAGTTGTATTAAATGATGGACGCTTGAAGACTAAGGAAATAGGGGAACAAACAGAGATTTCAAGAACTAGTATTTTGAAGATCTTGCACGAGCACTTGGGCATGACAAAAATTAGCGCAAGATGGGTCCAAGAATTGCTCAACATGGTTCAGAAGGAACAACCTGTCGAATGTAGCGGAAAGTTTCTTGAGATGTACGAAGCCGACAACATGAACATTAACCAAATAGCGATTGCGGATGAAATAATGGCTTTATATCACGATCCCTTGTCTAAAAAAGAAACGATGGAGTGGCATCAGGGTTATTCCATGTCAAATGATCAAGTCCCCACGCTCGACCATCTCAGATATTTTTCAAATTTTGTGAGTAGGTTCCACAACCGACTAAAGGTAATTCCCCAAATCCTTAGCTCCTGATATGCAGTACATGACCTGCAAGAGCCTCTTAAGTGATGACTGGTAGAATGTCGCAGATGCTCACGGACACTTTTTGTCATCTTTGTCAAGCTGTTATTCTCTAAGTAACAGAGATATTTGCCTGGAAATTGCTGTGCTCGCTTAGTAGTTATCAGTGTCCCAAACTTCCAAATTTTAACAAAAACAGTCAACTAGTTCTCTTGCTTTTGGTCCTCAAACTTGGCTGAAAATTTGTCGCGACAAAAAAAATCCTAACTTCTGGGAAGTCTGTATTTCACGGAAATCAATGCAGAAAGTTCATCTTCTGTGTAACTGGTGAAAAAATAGTTGTTTTTAACCGTTTCAAATTTTAAACTTCTTTGGCAAATAGTTTCTGAGATACTTGAAGATGAACATGATCCCAAAAAATGTTGATACAAATTTAGCATATCTTTGAGTGTCTATATCTCAACTGGAAAACCTAAGAGCTTCTTGACTCAACGACCATTTAAAAGAGCTTGTTTTTCTCTACAACATACTTGGTTTCTATGTTTGGGTCTTTTCTTATAAGACCAAAAAAAAGGAGACAAAGTAACTGCTTGAAAGGACTGCGCGCATTACTTAAAACTTTTTCTCCGTCTTTGTCATCATGCAATCCAGTAAGCCAATAAGATATTGTACTGTAAATTAGTGACGCTGTTTAAAATTGAGTATGAGTGCTGGAAAGTTTAAGGAACAATATTAAAATCCCTTCTTACCACATGCACTCAAAGTTGGGGGAAAATGCGGTTTCGACAATGTTGAATCGGTCATTTCCAGGCAAATACCTCTCTTACTTACGGAATGACAGCTTGATAAAGATGGTAAAAAGTGTCCGTGAGCATCTGCGACATTTTACCAGCCATTACTTAAGAGATTCTTGCAGTTCATGTATTGCATATCAGGAGCTAAGAATTGGGGAATTACCTTTAGTCGGTTGTGGAACCTACTCACAAAATTTGAAAAAAATCTGCGATGGTCGAGCGTAGGGACTTGATCACTTGACGTGGAATAACCTATTAGAAAGGCGAACTCATCCCTAACAAGGCCAAAGTAATAAAACTAATTTCGGTAGCCAGTTTATTTCTTAGTTTGGTGTGTACAAGTCCAAAAGAAAAAAAGAAAATATTGTATATAAGAACTGTTTGATAATGTGTACATTTTTTTATACTTCTGGTATACCTATCTTTTTGTGCAATCCACCACTGTAATGCAGTGACATTAGGTGGAACCTCTTCATTAAACATAATATTTTTTAAATGGTGTTGATCTGGTACCTAGCTCTATTACAAGAAGTCATAATCCTTTGTAACGGTAGATATTTTCTATTTGTTCTAAAAGTATTTCTCCTTTTTTAGATGATAATCTATGTTTATGTTTCGTTGGATCAAACATATAAGTAACAATGCGCATATCGTTTTTTGAATATGTTCATATGATGGAGAGTGAAATGTTCTTCGAAAATCAGTTCAGGGCTCTTCCATATTTCCACAGTATCGGGAATTGTCCTATTTTCTTTTCTGAATATTATCTAGTGCTACTGATATTGGATATAAAATACTTATAAGATCACCGACTGTTCTTTTTAATCCTATGATACCTCCTGATACACAGATGAGTCTATATTATCCTTATTTTCCTCAGAAATTTTTAATTATTTGTCCCACTGGTTAACGTATACTTCTAAGCAATCAGTCAAAGTATAGTATAAATAATTAAGCAATGAATGCACGTCATCAACAACGAATGATGTCAGACGTTTAGATGTTGCCTTGTCGCATTGTTTATGACAGCTGTTGTTTACGTTAGGTGGATTAATATTAGGTTAGAATACCATGAGCATTAAGTGCAAAATTGTATATAAAATACTATTAGTAACGAAGGACAAATATTTTTAAAGTATCTGAAGGAAGTGAAACAATTTAAATATTATTTCTATAGTTGTGATGCATTTATCTAAAAGCATTTCTTGAAAAAATTCATGTTTATTGCTTTCTTTATTTAGAATTTAAAAAGGCATATATTTCAATTTTATTGATACGTATATAGAAGCAGATAGTGTGTTATTAAATATTAAATACATTCAATCTGTAGAAACATGCAAATATATAAAGTAATATTAAAATATTTATAAAATTTTATAAATAAAAGTGGATCAATCGCTCTGACAATCCGAACTGTCTTCATCGGATGTTGCACCAACATTGATAACGAGCTCTGGAATATCATTTTGCTCGAAGCCAACTTCCCTCTGCCACCAGTCTTGTATTATCTTTTCAGTTTTCTCGATGGTATTGTTCCAGATTTCAGAGGTTATTATTGCAAGCGCTTCTTGCCACATCGCAATACATTTTACAGTTCCATATCCATCTCGTCCTATATGTCTATTATATGTCTTTGCCAATCCCCAAATGCTTGCGATGGGATTGAATATACAGTGATATGGTGGCAAACGGAGCACCACATATCCATATTTAGCTGCAAGTTTGTCAGCAACATATGTTTTCGGAGGCTTATTACATGCAACTAACTGAAGTAAATTTTTTTTATAACTAGTTTCCTCGGCCACTTAGCCACTGTTGAATATCAACTTTTTTCCAAGATGAATTTGGAATTTTTACTTCTAACGTGGAATGATAACTAGCATTATCCAATATAATCATAGAAGGGCATTGTAATCTGCATAGTAACTGATGCTCAAATCAGGCCAAGAAGGTTTGATTCATCTCCCCATGGTAGTCAAGATCTTTCGTTTTCGAAGAAAAAATTAGGGAAGCACCGTCAATAAATCCTTCTCGATTTCCTGCGTGTAATACAACATATCGTGTGCCCTCACTTTTTATATTTCTCACACTATGTTTGGTGTTATCTTGCCATGATCGGGAAACACTGCCATTTTCGAAAACCCAAGTTTCATCTAAGTAAACGAATTGCCAAAAGTTAGATCTCATATTTCTAACATAAGTTTCTAAAAAAGAAAATCGTGTGAATACAATGTTAGGTAATTCCATCAGGCCTATTCTAGGGTTGTCCTTTCTCCAGCGAAAACCGATTCTCTTTGATATAACGCTTAGAGAAGATAGACTGCCGCTATAAATATGATTATCCCTAAGATTTGTTGAGATTGACTTTAACGTTATATGCTGTTTAGCTTGAACCATTGTATAAATTGTATTTCGTATGTCTGCTTCATCGGCTCTGCTAATGTCAGTTATTGGCTTGCGTCTGGATTTACATTTCTTTGGGCTACGGACCTGTCCTTCCTTTTCTATTTCTTGATTAATGTTGCTCGCAGAATGAACACTGATGTTTAGGGCAACAGCTACACGCTCAATAACGGCATCAGCTGGTAACAATGGATGGCCTCTTTCTTTCTCCTCTTTAAAATACTTCAGAGCTGCTGCAATCAGTGCTTTACTTTGCTTACAAAACGCTCTAGGCATCTTGAATTATAATTCTAAAAAGAACTAACAAAACTCTACAACAATATCGATTAATAAAACTGCAAGTAAAATAAGTAAACAGTGATCAGCTGATCAGGTTAGGATTACATTACAGTTTACGGCCAATTGAAGCCGGCAACGTCGATGTTTGTTGACCCAGGATGACCACCATGGTAAAAATAACATTCCCTATTCATATATATTTTCCATTTATAATGTATGGGTTTCTCTAGTGCAAAATATATCATTAGAAAGAAACTACAAATTTTCAATGTACGGCGTCACTAATACCGTTTATTTTCGAAAATTATAGATTTTCGTGTTACAAATCAAGTACCGTAATTTTTAGTAAGTTTATGTTCTTATAATTGCAATAAAACGTCATATAAACGTCATTGATGATGTGCTTTCATTGCTTAATTATATATACTATACTCCACCTTACATCTTGCGGTAAAACTATTGCTTTTCGACCAGCTTCTATAAACTATTTATATTGCTTTTAAAATAATTAAAAGAGTGCAATAACACCAACAGATCTTTTAAAATAAATAAAAAAAAACATGATTTTTTTGTTTTTTTTTAATCAATGATTTTTTTTTTAATAAATTTTGCCAATCCTCTTATATTAGGAGGATAACTCAGGGGGAAATTGAATAAAAAGAAATATATCAGAAACTATCCTAAGAAATTGATGTCTGGAGTACAATTGAATTCCGCCTGGGTTTATAAAGGTCAATAGGCATTATAATATACAGAGGTAAAATCTCCAATTATTCGCATTTGACATTGACATTTCCGTAGATTTTCCTGTGTTTCTTCCGTTATTTGTTTCATAGCAAACTTTACTGTTATTCTAAGAGACTTTCTACAATAACGCGACTGTTTAGCAATGATGTACGCACCCGTAAGCTACGTTATTTTATTCTCACTTGATCCGTTTGATTGTTTTTCTTTCGAGACAAAACAACGGAGTAAAAGGGAAGGGTAAGGAGCGCATAACTTCCTCTTAACATACGAAACGTATCGAAAATACAGCGATGGAGATAACAACGGTGGAGTTTACGTATTTCACTAACGGTTTATTAGAAAAAATCCTCTGGAAAAGAGAAAATAAACACCCAGAAATGCGCGTCCTTTCCCCATGAGAACAGACAAGCTGCGTCCCGATTAATGACAGCCTCGCAAGAGTTCCGCTGATCGAATTACTAGTCGGAACTAAATTTGTAAAATTTGTACGTTAATAATTTCGATCGAAGGACATAAAACCGTAAACTTATGCCCTTCACATATATTTAGAATTTGTGAGGAGAAAATAAACAAAATCGTTGATGTTACGAGAAAAACTTTGAAATTCATTCTGGGAGCATGTGTTTTGGTAGTAGTTCAAGCACCTTCGTACTTTTGGGGAATTGCCAAATGCACTGTACGTAATCGAAAATAATTAACCATGAACTGTCTCCTCACTACTTACGTAATATTGTGCTACAACATACAGTGTGAGTTTTTTTTTCCGATATTGAGTATAGACCAATTTAAACCAGTATTTGTTTTTCTGAAAACAATCATATCTAGTGAAATGTTATAATTGTGGTCTTTATAAGATAGGCTAATCGAGGATTTCGTTATTGAAGTTGTGATACCCTCATGTTTGTTTAAATGGTAATCATGGTTTTATACAAAAAAAAATCTTTTTATAATCTTTCCAACGATATAACATTTAAACAGTTCACTAAAACCCTAACCACAATACTTTTAGTGAACTGTTTCAGTATTCCAGCGCCACAGACTTAGAGTACCCGATTAGCGATATAACATTTAATTTGGTTATTTTAAAAATTAGAAGAATTATGGACATTTTTCTGTTTCAATAAAGAAACTAACGTACAGTACCGTTCATGGAAGTTCGGGCAAGGTGACAAATTATATTAACTGTTTAGGAAAAAATTTTAAAATTATATAATATACATTTCTGTGAGGAATTATTAAAACTAACCTTTTCTGGAAGCCTTTTACCAATTTCTAGATAGTATTTGTCTATTATAAAACCGTTATCATAAAATATATAATTATGTTGGAAATCCCCAATAATTACAGTGACAATAAAGCTTTATAATAATCCCTAGGAGGGTTAGCCGATTCACTCGTGTTACCTGGAAATATTCGTATACCCTTTATAAAGTATTATAACATTTGTAAACGCAGTAGTTCTGAAGAGATTGTTATTGTGAAAGTATCTGTGGTTGTGCAAGTGAAAAATAAAATAATTTCGGTTTGACTGCTTAAAATGCCCAGTGGAAAGCCTCTAGCTGTTTCAAAACGATCTGCTATTATTACCTTGCATCAGGAAGGGTACGCAGAAAGACGGATTGCGGATAAATTAAAAATAAAAAAATCTGGAGTACATGATACTAAAGTTCGATTTAAGACAACCGGTGACGTGCAAGATCGTAATCGGCCAGGACCGTCAAGAAAAACGACTCCTGCGGAAGATTTACGAATAAAAATAATTAGTAAGCGCAATAGAAGAATAGCAGCATCAGAAATTGCTACAGAATTCAATAATGAGCGAGATTCCAAAGTTTCTGTGAGTACTGTGAAACGTCGGCTGAAAGAGGCTGGGTTGCATGGGCGACTGGCTTATCGAAAACCGTTGCTCCGAAGAGGAAATAGGCTGAAACGATTGAAATGGGCACAAGCTCATAGAGATTGAACAGTGGACGATTTTAAAAACGTTTTGTGGACTGACGAATCCAAGTTTGAGGTTTTTGGAAATAGACGGAGAGTTCCCGTACGCAGATCAAGAGGGGAAATAATACGGGAGTGTATAGTTCCTACAGTGAAGCATGGAGGCGGATCTGTAATGGTTTGGGGTTGTTTTTCCTTAATCGGACCAGGGGACTTGCTCAAAATTGAGGGCATAATGAAAAAAGAAGAATATCGGAAAATGGAGGAAAATGCTATACCGTCAAGAGTCCGATTAATTGGTCGTGGATTTGAATTTATGCAGGACAATGACCCCAAACATAAATCTAAATTGTGCACAGATTACCTGCAGCAAGAAGAAAATGAAAGAACCCTAAAAATTATGGAATGGCCGCCACAGTTCCCCGATCTGAACCCGATAGAGTTGTTATGGGAAGAATTAGATCGATGTGTTAGGAAAAAGTGTCCAAAATCGAAGGAACATTTGTGGACCATTCTCCAGGAGGTACGGACAAGCTTGCCCAATGAAACATTAACAAAATTAGTGAATCGGATGCCGAGAATAGTGGCAGCAGTCCTAAAGACAAAAGGTGGATTTTTCGATGAAAATCGGATTTAAATTATTTGTATTACATTAACTTTTTCTTTTTAATAAATTTGTGTTTGAAAATATGTAAAATCATGTAAGTAAGTATTAAATACATGGGCATTTAATATTTCTCTTATTTTCTTTGACTTCCGTACATTTTTTTGCTTGCCCGAACTTCCATGAACGGTAGTGTAGGTAGCCTTGATAGTAAAGATTTATCAACACGTGAAAATCGTGTAGTGTTTATTTATCGTCATTTTATAAAAATCCATAGCGCGCGTTTCACCTAGCTTCGAAGTATTGCCAAATGAAATAGTCTAAATGTAATGTTAATGGTTTTCCTACGGGGAGTGTTTGATTTATTTTTTGTCCACGCCTAGTTATTCTTATGAGGTTTTGAGACATTTTATGCATTAAACCAAAAAGAAAACAAGAAAACCCATATTTTTATCTAGAAACCCATCATCAAACTCCTCAGACGGTCAACGTGTGGGCCGCCATTCTAGGTAATCAGATTGTTGGTCTGCTTTTATCGACGCTTCACGGAATGCCCAAAAGTATTTGGAATTGCTGAAAGACACAATTTTTCCAGCTATTGGCTCTATACCTGTAAATGGGAGAATCATTTACCAGTACGGTGGGGCACCACCACATGACAACAGGGCTATTACAGAATTTTTGAATAATGAATAAGTAGCCCCGATTTAAGCCCTTTGGATTTGTTTGTTTGGGCTTACATTACAAGGTGGGTTTCTGACACTATTCGACATGAACGAATTAAGATACAGTAGTGCATTTAGAGAAACAACAGTAAGAAATCTTCAGAATGTGAAACGTCACTTTTAAGAAAGATTAGGACACTGTTTAGCAGGGTTTGGCCAGCAGTTTGAATATTTGCTTAGTTGATTTACCTCATGATACAATTTTTTTCATAATTGAGTGTAGTTTTTTATTGTTTTAGTTTAGGTAGGTAATTAATTTTTGATAAAATTTTATTCATAATTGTTTGTTCCCTTTATATTACCGGTATATTTTTTTGTTTAAATAAATAAGAGCCATTCTGAATTACATGTCTGCTTGTAGTGAACTGCTTGGGTAACATCAGTTGTAGCTTTGAGTGATACAACACGGGCTGAGATTTCTAGCTACAAAATTGTGTTTCATTATCTAAAAATTCCTAAAATTGCCGTTAAAACAGCTACATCTTTTTTTAAATTTCGACTTTACACCTTTGTTCCAAAGCATAAAGTGTCTCAAAACCTCATGAAAATCGTTCCAATTACATGTGGACAAAAAATAAATCAAACACTCCCTTGGGAAAACCATTAACATCACCAAATAAAGGTTTTACTACGTAAAGACTTGTGGCCAGTGTTATCTGAAATGCTCTGTATATTTACGCTAACTTCATTGTTTTTGTTAAAAGCTTAGGAAACTTGTCAATTTTGGTTTTAAATTTATATGGGGATAAATAGATAGAAAGAAAACAACTTAGTTTATTTTTTGTTAAAGTGCAAATATCCACAACTTCAGTATATTGTTTTGTAAGTTAGCAAAATTATATTCGAAAGACATTCGAAACCTAGAAAGCTATCAGAAAACATATAATAAAATATTATGCCCTTCGTAACATGTATACACTGCCTTTGTACTAGCAATCAATGCATTTACTAGTGGAAAACATGTAGGAATCGTTTATGCCGCAAGATTTAGAGTATGGATTTTACATGTTACATGTAAGAAGTTACCACTGTGTTCTTTAAGCGATCGACCCAAAGAACGCATGTTTGCGGCACCATCACTCATAAACATTAAAAGTTGCTTAGTTGAAACCTCAAATTTGTTCAACGAGTTCAACACCACCTTTAAAAACTCATCCACCTCTTATTATAAAATAACTAGATTAATTTTTTTCATTTCCGAATATCCAATATATTAAATGTTTAAATAATAGTAAGTGGATAAGAAATACATAAATTCTTAAATGCAAATACCAAAACGGAAACATGTTTTCTAAATTTAGTTAATGGAATTTTATGTCAAAATGAATCGTATTTGTATGTGTAAAAATTCAGTTGAACCTATTATTATAATAGATGTTCAATTATGTAGACATTTACAGTGCTGCCTTTAATGTGGTACCAATTTCATGACTTTTTAGTTTATAAGAATATAATTAAAAAGAAAACTATTGCACAGTATAATTTTGAGATACAAATCAAAGATAACCAAGGAGAAAAGATCGAGAAAGGCAGGGAAACAAAGGGTATAATGCATGGCTAGAGTCTAGCGCGATGGTCCTCTGACAGCGGTTGGACTGTTACTGATTCTGACTCATTTTCGTCGCGCGACTCCACGCCCTTTTACTTTCATAGCGAGCAAACATTGCAACAGTGTCCATATGTTTTAGGGATTCATTTTTCTACGCGGTCTATATTAATAGAATACGACATTTATTTCTTTTATGAATGATGCATTTGATTTGAACGGATTTAAATAATCGAACTCTTGTGTATTTCCTCTTCTTAAAAAAGCGTTTGCCTTAATGTGCAGACACATCAAAAATATAGAATACAAACATTCGGTTCGATATATATACGTTCGATGTTCTTGTCGGTGTTGCCCGGGCTTTCCGAATATTGTGTGTTGATGTAGTATCAAAACAAGTTCGCTTTAAACAAAAACTATTTCCGTTAAGACCCTAAAGTTGGTTCGTATTATACGGAAGTTCGTTTTAAGCGGGTTCGCAATGAAAGATATTTTTTAATATTATTTTTATGGCAAATATAACGGGACCCTCGGTTTTGGTACGCAACAACCGGTAGTTCGCTTTAAGCGGGTTCATTTTAGCTGATCACTACAGTCTATAGATCATATAAGATTTTTATAAGAAATCGCCCATCGATTACGAAGCAGACGTATTATTTTTGAAACTTAAGAAGAAAAGTTGAAAGAGAACTGATTTATGTTCATATATGTTCTTCCCAGTATTGTCGTTTCAATAAAAGTATCGTCGAAAATCGGAGTTTCTTATCTCATGCATCTACTTATACCATTATATTATTTTTGAATTCTGCTAATTCAACAAAAGCATAAAGTAATAATTCTCATCCTTCATCACTTGTAAAGATTCCATATGGTGGATCTTTATTGTTGTGCACTACTGGACACGCTTTCCTTTGCTTTATAACGTCTAGAGATTTTCTCACCTGTCTACCTAATTCTCTCGCCGTGCATATCTTTCCTTCTCGTCAATTGCAGTGGCTTTTGTCTTAACTTCTTCGCGCGACGAAGAATAAGGTACACGCAGCGGATCCGTATCGCGGATATGCGCGTTTTCTTCTACGTCTTGTTTTACGCCTTTCTCCGCTGGCCGTGACGGAGGAAACCAGAGGCGAATGCTCTCTCGAACGTCGATGGAAGAGCTCGCGAACCGTGAAGGGAACTGTGCAACTAAATAATATAATTTGCAAAACTGCAAATCGCTATACAATATAAAATACGTAAGAAATTAATCACGCCCTTACAAGAATTAGCAAAATAAAATGAAAAGATGATAATGGCGATAGGTAATTGATTATAGTTAAACCAAACGGAATAAAAATAAAGTCAATCATCTACAAAGCTATTTCTTTACAAAATAATAGTGGAAAATTCATATACAACCAATAAATAGAGTTTGTTAAAAAGGTGGTACCGGATAGCAGAAGCATAGCGGTAGCGGCGTGGGTAGGGGTAATTTTCAACTCGTAGTCGATCTTGATAGTACCGCGAGAGAGTTCAAAGCGACAGTACGTTGCAGGCTGCACGCCAAATAAGTACGCGGAGATGGGACGCCCAAGCGTGTTCTTCTCATGGTTTATTTGACTAAGGACGGTATTTTACCTTTGGGAACCGCTCGACTAAATCCACTGGCGGGTTGTGTGATGCCTACAGAAAAAGAAATGAAGAAAGCTGGAAGAGGCACTATGAAAGAGAAAATTATTAGGAAAGAAAACGTAAAACTCAATTGTGTATCATGGTTTGACAATAAAATTGTGACAACTCTGTCTACTTACGTTGGAAGTAAACCAACGGGTCTCAAAAAACGATTCTTCCAGAGCGAAAACTCACAAAATGATCCCGTGTCCTCAAAGTGTCTTCAAGTAGAACGGATACATGGGAGGTGTAGATCTTCTGGACTCTATGTTGGGGTATTATCGAATAAGACTAAGATCCAGAAGATGGTATTTGCGTATTGTCTTTCACTTAATCGATATGTTTGTCGTCAACAGTTGGCCTCTCTGGAGGAGGCAAAATTATGAATATATGCCTCTTGCAGATTTCAAAATTTCCATAGCAGATGGGTTTTGCAAAGTCGGCAAATCCACCCTTACTCGAAAAAAAGGTAGACCAAGTGGCGATGTTGAAGCTGCATAAGAAAAAAGAAGCGTGGTGCAGCCGCCCCAATTCCACAAAAAGAAGTTCGCAAAGACGGCTTGGATCATTTGCCGGAATGGCGAGAAACCGTTGTAAATATCCTGATTGCAAGCTTCGGTCTTTTATTTATTGTACAAAATGCCAAATCCCTCTTTGTTTAAACAACGATCGTAATTGTTTTCTTAGATTTCATTCTGAATAAAGTTTTTCTCTGATATTGTCTAAATCTTGCTTGAGCAGTGATTCATATATGATACAAAGTGTTATTTTTCAAAAAAAAAAAACTTTTTTCTATTATCACCATAATTTATTTTATCCTAATGATTTTTTGTGTCAAAAAATAAGAAATCATGCAATAAGGGGTTAATGATATCGTACCCCGTCCATCTATTCGGTCTTGCTTTACGTTTTATACGCCAACACATATAATTTGTTAGGATATAAGGATATAATCAATTGAGAAATTTTCCAGAAAAACGACACAACCTAAAATAAAATTTTTCAGAATGCAGAAAAGCTTATTTTCTTTAGTCCAGTTAAAACTATGGTAGCCATTTTTTTATACTAATAAATGATCTATTAAGTACTCTACTTTATGTGACATTATGTATACACATTGAGAAAATGTGATGTTAGCTATATCTATATATGTACGGCGAGAGAGCGAGAAGGGGATTGAGTGGAATCCGATTGATTCGATGTGGATCGCGTGTTAGGTGTTAGTACGCTTCTAACAACGTTGGCATGTAGACCTACTGTGGTGCAAGAACGCATGTAATAATTTGAAGTCATAGTCGCCTGGAAATGAGAGTTTGGCATATTTATCTTGTTGTTGTTACGAAGCTTAGACGAAACTAACACGGAATTCTAAAGACGAAAATAGAAACAGATTCTGATGAAATAAAAGAAAAGAAAAATACTCTAGAAATTCTTACTAAGATCGTTTGCACATAATACAGTCTATCTCGTAACCAACCACACCTGTAACCGTCGTGAGCCGTCGACTGCCGCTAACCTCTCAGCTTGTGGTGGATCACCCTTTTACCGTTGTCGCATGTACGCTTTTTCGTATAGCCAGACATTTTCTTTCCTTATGTGTATTCCTCATGCGGAAAAGAAAAAAATTAAAAGTTTGTTGACATGTGTTATGTTTAAGGAATTTTGACTTGTGTTGTTTTTCCGGGAAACCCCAAGATCCATCTTTTCAAACAATGATTGTCAAAAGGGTCACAAGTGGCGTCCTCCTTTTACAAAATATCTAAGTGATTGTAAACCCAAATGATTTGCAAGTGAACTCCGGTCAGTGTGCAGTAATAGTCCTGAAGATGTTCCATAAGAGTGTGGATGAAACGCCGACCAAAGCTGCGACAACGATGCAGTTCCAACCCGGAAACCAAGAGCATGGTATTATTGACGACCATGGAAGCCTATAAACCAAATTTATAGTTTCTATTTTTTCTAATTTAAATTTACAGTCTTTCGTATTACCAATTTTTTCTTACTTGTAGTAAGTAAATTTGAAATTTTGAATTTCCCGCTTCCCTGATAGTTGGTACTCCGGGATTTAGTTCGTTAGCGAGAAGTGGAATGAAGAGGGAGAAGACAGAGGTAGCCGAAGAAGAGAAGTGAGAAGTAAGGTTATGTGAAAGCGTGGAGAATTATGTATTATGTGAAATTAAACCGTTAAATTGTTTATGCTAGTGTTT
Organism: Dynastes tityus; assembly: GCA_029618875.2. Taxonomy (NCBI): domain Eukaryota; kingdom Metazoa; phylum Arthropoda; class Insecta; order Coleoptera; family Scarabaeidae; genus Dynastes; species Dynastes tityus. Next base: position 1,322,934 of record JAROYD020000023.1, on the reverse strand, counting down.
TATTCGGACCTGAACAAAGAATTTACGACATACTGTTGATTCAAATTTACATTTTTTCAATTACTACATTTTGTACTATGTTGTCGTCACTTATCAAAGATATTTCCGCTTCTCAATCAAGTAAATATTCCGCTTGAACTGTGGAATCTTCCAATTTAGTATATCCGTTACTAATAAACAAACTGACAGAACTGTGACTCTCCGATTTCGACGAAACTTGGTATATTGGTAGACCATCAAAAAGTAAAGGACACGTATTTTTGTTTGGCGGCCCATATTCACCTTAAAGGGTGCGTCTGAAATTACCCCCAAAGACGCACTTTTCATCATAACTTCGGAGCCGCGCAAGCTATCGGGATGAATTAAAAACCAAAATGTTCTACTTCAAAGGGGCTTTCAAACGGACCATAGATGAATGCTCTCTCCTCCTTAGTGGGGTAGGGGGAGAAAAATTTCACCTCTTTTTCACCACCCTGGCTACAATTTTCGCCCTAGACAGGTCATAATTTTTTCCACAAACTACATCTAAAAATAAAAGTTACCTTTTTTTGCATTTTTTTCCTCGGTTACATATAATAGAGGAAATATTTTTTATAAAGCGCGACCGCGCGCATACGTATGTTCCGTTATTATACCTATCTGATTGGTCTTACGTTTACTATTTATGTGCATTTGGCATCTATCATGAACGATCTATTAGACAGTGACAAATTCTGCACTTCCATTTATTTCTAGTGACTATAAATCGCGAAAAAGGATAGAGAACTTGGGATTATATTAGTGCCAAACTGCCAATTTGGGAGTTGATATTAGTGCCAAAAAATATTACGTGTATGTATATATATAAAGAGGAAATGGTCGAAAAAGAAACACTTTCCGGATACATCAGCTATGGCTGGGTTCGCTTTAAATTCACTTAAACCTCTTAACAATATTAAAAAACCAACAACACACTTTGCATCTTACATACTTTTACACATAGCAATAATAGTGAACATCTTACATTTTTTTTAATGAGGTTGTTAGCTTGTGTTATTGATTGTAAACTCCACAGTTGTAGTATTCAACGAAAAAGTGTTTTATACATAGATATTTTTTACACCATCCGCACCTGATTATAGCTGGTTTTCCGCGAGATATCCACTTTTATACCAGGCATATTTACGCATCTCCTTATATCGTGGTGAAGAAAACTGCAAATGGGTTAGCCCTTGCAAACGTAGAATATTTTCTCTTTGATATAATTGGATGGCAAAGGCAGACAGAACGATAATATCGGACAGCTGTCGAGTAAATTGTTTCCACGAGCGGAAATAGTACACGTCAAGAGGTTGAGTGATACCTGTGGCACCCTTTGAAATGGTCATAATTGTAACTTGATGGTCAGTAGGCATAGCTTCAGAAATGTCGTCAGGGCTTTGTCCTGACCAAGAGTCCATAAGCAGAAGTGTATTTTTGCCAACGTATGGAGCATATACGTCTTTAGCCCATTGTGTAACCAACTTTTTAGTTAGTTTTCTGGACTTGCTGGCCACGATGTACACATTTGGCGGGCAGAACATTCTTTGTTGTACAAGTGGTCCCAGACGGCCGGTTACCTCTTTTAAACAGAAAAGGGAGACATTAATTTGCCAGCTGCTGATACAGTGGGTTGAATGGTATAACTATGCGTGGTCGCTGTAATTGACTGAACTACGGCTTCTACGGATGTGGATCCACGTTTAGTCAATGTTGGATCCGTATGCATTTCAATATTAAATCCACTTTGGTCGGTATTGTAAACGTTCTCTAATCCATATTCAGGTAATCAGTTACGTATGCTCCTAACAAAGGTCACCACTTCTGCAGCTACATTTGCAGCTCCACTAACTTCATTCTTGTACGAAATTTGGTTGTTTTGCGGGACACAATGTTATGTTTGGTTTTAAATCTTTGTATCCACCTCTCCGATGCAACAAAGATAGGGACTTGCAACTCTTTTTGTGCTTCCGATGCCCATCTTCTTAAATCATAATCATGAATTATCGTTTGACGATCAAGACCAGCTTTAAACGAATTAAATACATATTGGGAGAGCTGAAACAGCTTTTGGCGTCTCGTCCCGCCGGAGGATACTTGCTGTTCCCACCGTTGTAATTATTGTAACGATGTAATTTTCTTGTAGCGATGCACTGCCGTTTTTAACGAATATCGACCTTTTTTCCACTTTTCCAATACTCCACGGCAGCACGTCCATATCGATATCTGTCTATTGCATCTGGGAGCTCTTGTTCTTGGTCAATAACATCCATTTCTCTTCGATGTTATAATTTACGTTATCATCTTCTTCCACGTCCACAAGCTGCGCTCCAGGATACTCTGAAGTTGAGCTCAAATCGTAGATTACTTCTTGTTGTACTTCAAAAGCAGGCTCATTAACGCTGCTCACAATTATATCGAAAAGTTTGTCTGCTAACGACTGCTCGGTACCACTAACTGGGCTTGCCACAATACTTTGCGGTGGGAAATGATTATTTATCAGAGTTGTTAATATCGTTAAGATGTTAAGTGGATTCAAAGCGAACCCAGCCGTGGCCGATGTATCACTGTTTCTTTTGCGACCGTTTCACCTTTATATACAGACATACACGTAATTTTTTTGGCACTAATATCAACTCCTCCTAGAAAAATCTCAAAGTTATTTTAGGGATATTAATAGGTGCATCTGAAAATATTCTGAAATCGAAGCCAAAATATACGCAGCTTACTAACATTATGACGCACTTTAATATATTTTCGTCCTGTATTATATAATCCCAAGTTCTCTATATTTTCCGCGATTTATAGTCACTAGAAATAAATCGAAATGCAGAATTTTTCACTGTTTAATAGATCGTTCATGGTAGATGCTAAATGCACATAAATAGTAAACGGAAGATTAATCAGATAGGTATAATAACGGAATATATGTATGTGCGCGGTCGCGCTTTATAAAAAATATTTCCTCTATTATATGTAACCGAGGAAAAAAATGCAAAAAGGGTAATTTTTATTTTTAAATGTAGTTTGTGGAAAAAATTATGACCTGTCTAGGGCGAAAATTGTAGCCAGGATGGTGAAAAAGAGGTGAAATTTTTCTCCCCCTACCCCACCAGGGAGGGGGGGGGGGCATTCATTTATGGTCCGTTTGGAGTAGAACACCTTGGTTTTGAATTCATCCCGATAACTTGCGCGGCTCCGAAGTTATGATGAAAAATGCGTTTTTGGGGGTAATTTCAGGCGCACCCTTCACCCCCTTAAGGTGAATATGGGCCGCTAAAAAAAATACGTGTCCTTTACTTTTTGACGGTCTATCAATATACCAAGTTTCATCGAAATCGGAGAATCAGTGTTCTGTCAGTGTGCTTGCAAGTGCTAAGGCTCCAGACGTACTTTTATGTTATGTTACCAAATCATAATTATTAACAGAACTATAATTTTTGCATTTACAAAATTATACATCTAATTACTTGCTTATAAAAATTGATACTTTTGATATTTGTTATGATAATTAAATTATTACTACATTAATTATACACGAAAAATTAACGTTGTAATATATACATATTTAATAAGCTCTGGTAACGAAGCAAAGGTTGTCATTAGCAGGTAGAATATAAAAATTACTAAAGTATAAAAAAGAGGCAATTAAATTACGGTCCGTTAGAAGAGCGGAATGGTACGAAAAATGAACTCCGAATTATATCCGAGGCGTGGTCAATTATCCTTGAACCGGTTACTATTACCTGGGCACATATGAAGAATCAATTTACACGAAAATAGTACATTGACGCGGTCATGTATTGTTGATGATGTTATCGCCTCGTTCGATGTTCGTAACGCATTAGTATAAAGATCACGTGGTCCGATGTACTGTACGTAAATTGTAATTATAGACATATTTAGTTGGTTCATGAGAGTCTCCCTATGCGTATATAAATTTCGAAGGATGTTGATCAAAGGAATGAGGAAACATTGACAAGGTGTCAATTACTAGCCATATTTTGGCGTCTTTTGATGTTGATTTTTATTCATATATTGCACATTTTACGTGCAATGTAGATTTACGAGGTGTGGCAATTAAATAACCGGACTGGTGCTACAAAACATTTTATTGATCACATTATTAATATCCCCTTCAATGTACTCTCCTTGCCGATCCCTACAACGCTCCATACGAATTTTCCACTGTCGAAAGCAATGCTGGAAGTCTGTTTGTGTCAGCTTATTGAGAACCTCCGTCGCTTTCGCTTTCACCGCTTCCATACTGTCAAATCTTGTCCCCTTAAGCTCCAATTTTACCTTAGGAAGTAAAAAAAAGTCACTGGGGGCCAGGTCGGGCGAGTACGGTGGGTGGTCCAACACGGTGATGCCGGATTTCGCAAAGAACGCCTTCACAGAAAAGGCGGAATGCGCTGGCGCATTATCTTGGTGGAGCATCCAAGATTTGCTCTTCCACAAATCAGGCCTTCTTCTTCACGCTCATTCACGAAGGAAAGTTAAAATCTCGTGTTTCACAAGAAACTTGAGGTTAACTCGTTGCTCGATCTGAACACTCTGCATTCCTCCGATGCGACACAAATTTGCGCTGGCGCCAAATTGAAACAGTAAAAAATTGCACTTTTTTTAGCCAGCCATTAAATACATGTAATATTAAAACATATGTATGCAGTATTTCTCAAAATTTGCGCTCTTATGTCAATAAATATCTTTCGAATGATGTAGTTATCACTAATTTTTTAATTTGTCAAATGTATTTCATCCGTTTTGTTTATTAGGAATTTCGCATATAACGAACTGAATTTCTCGGTCCCTCGTGGCTTGTTGTATCCAGATACTACTGTATCTATTTGATTCAAGAACTTTTTTTTCTTTGTGTAATGGAGAAAGTAAGTGTTCGTTTGCAGAAATAGCTGGTAAAATTGTATAACTACGTGTTATAGAGTGCAAAGATTGCATAACACCTTCAACGGTTCTCCCAACCTTTACTGCTAAAGTACGGCCGGAGTGACTAGTAAAGATTTCTTATTATTACTTAATATCTTTAATGTTTGACTGTCTAAATTTGTTAGACAACATAGTTTTCTAGATAGAAGCGACCTTATATTTAATAAATAACAATAAAATAAATTATAGCAAATTCCCCCATAAAAATCTGATAAATGACATAAAATATAAAATAAAATAACTATACATCTAAAGCATGATACTTTCTTTAATAAAACAAAAGCCCAACCTCTTCTGATGAACACCCATCGTGTTACATCATCACGATCATCTTTGCAGGTCGATCCACCGTTACCTTTCTGCTCTGCTCCGAGGTTCTAAGCTCGTTTCATTACGAAGTGTAACCTGCATCGACGCGCTGTACTCATTCTGTATGGAGCATCTCTTGAGAGGAATATTCTCTTTTTTATCTATTACTACGTCTCTCTCTTTCTTTCTCTACGCAGCTGTTGCGGTTCTTTCGTCCCATCAGCATCGGGACATGCCGTCAAACGACATTGACACATTTTCGATGTTATTGTTTGTATGCGAATGGGGCGATGAGTTTGCCAACTAAGCCAGAAAACCGGTCGTCAGCATGAAGGATTACGTACCGATTAAAGTCTGTTGTTCGTGGTGTATTTTTTTGCACCAACATATGAGTAATAATTTACGAAAATAGCTGGTTATTTTGCCTAAAGCGATTATTTATAGGTCGTATCTTAAGGAACAATATTACTTTCAACACGTTGGAAACTTTATAATGGCTACACTAAGAATTGTCTTCAACTCTTCAACTCATTTTAAGTAATACTTAAACTACCTAAGCTGTTCTTAAATTTAAGCCCTCGAAAAGAGCGGCTTAAACGCTACTTAACCTAGTTTCACTGCATCAGTTGACGTACTATTCTGTTCATAGTTGAAATATAACCAAACTTTGGTAATTTTTTAAATCTCAGAATGGCTTTTCGGTGGAACGATATTTTGGAAGGTGATTTGGATATCTTAGAAATAATTGATTATGGCTATGATATGGACGACGAATGACAACGAACCATCAGTTCTACCAGAAGATATAAATACAAATGAATTGGATGGTTTGATTGAAACTGGGCAGGTGCATGAACAAGAACCACAATTGCCGGGAAATACAAACATTAATAACACCCGTCATGACTTAATTAATAATAATTTTACAAATTTATGTGTTAAGTATTTATTTTTAGTAATTTATGAAAGCGTTAGGTATTTATTAATTATTTAACAAGTTTATGAGTGTTAGGTATTTATCTGTTTTTAGTAAATCAGTCATTGTAATGTATTGTAACAAATAAAAATCGGATAAAGTTATAGCTAGAGCAACGCAAACTGCGCTGAAAGCCAGTGGCTGACGCATAAAAGTTTACACAAAATAAACACGGCCGGGACAATTCGGTATAAGCGTCAGTATAACTGCGACTCGAAAGCCGATCTGTTGTATATGCATCTACGCTGTCGTATACTATATCGTAGTTCTACGTTTGTTTTGAAAATGTTTCCTACGTCGCGAAAACGACCAAAGTTGGACACAATAAGAGAATTTATTGCAGAGATGCCTGATTTAAAGTGTAATGGCGCTAAAATTCAATGTGTAGTGTGTAAAATAGATTTAATGTGTTGGTCGAAAAGTGATTGTCTACGGCACGTAAATAGTGTAGGGCATGTTTCAAAAAAAAATTCCACACGAGATTATGACAAATTTAAATTTAATTTATGTGTTTATTGCATGTAATTTACCATTTTATTTACTGGAAGAAAGCATACCCTTTTTAAAAATATTCGACTTTAAGTTACCAAGTGAGAGAACATTCCCGAGTTGTGCCGTCTGCTCTGAGCATTAAAAAAAATTAAAATCGGAGTTGCAAGAAAAAAAACTGTGGTTATGTGTGGACGAAACAATAGATCGTAAAAAAATTCTGTGGTTAATGAATGGTACGCACAATGGAACCACATCGACCTTCACCCTCTTTTTATTAGCCCAGACGAATACAACAATGCACGCCGAACTAATTTCAATTTTGATATTAAATACTTTGGGAAAAAGTTTGAACTTTCAACAAATCAACTGTTAAGTTTATGAGTGATGGTCCCGCAAACATGCTTGCTGTAGGTCGATCTCTTAAAAACATTGTGCTAACTTGTTGCATATTACTTTAAAATTCATACCCCAGTCTCGTAGCAGATAGTATCAGAAAATTTTCGAGGTAGACGTCAAATAGCACATACAAAAGCTGTGTTTGTAAAATCCTCAAAACGTATTCGGGAATTTATAGACTATGCCCCCGGTATTCCTGAACCACCACAACCTATTCTTACTCGTTGGGGAACATGGTTAGAGGCTGCATTTTATTATCTTAAATATTTTGAGAATATAAAGAACGTGATTTTAGAATTCGACCCAAAGGAAGTGCGGCTGTCAAGGTAAGCCGCTTGAAATTTCAGGATAGTCAAGTTGAAACAGATTTGGAAATTATTCAGAACAATTACGTGAGACTAGCGGATGCGATAGAAAAACTGCTGCTTCACGTGAGGATTCTCTTCTTTGTTCGCCCAATAATGCAGATTGTGTAAGTTAATTGATCCTTCTCTGATAAATCTGCTTTCGTCAGTCCACAGGATGCCGCGCAAGAAAAAATTATTTTCAATGTCCTCGTGTAATAGGAATCGCGAAAATTGTATCTGTCGGACGTGATCTCATACTTCTAAGCCTTGCAATGGTGTATAGTGAAAGGGGGTGCTTTTTTTCCGTGCGGAGTACAGACCAGACCTTCCACTTAATGCTCTAATCTAGTAGAAAGGGCCCTCTTCAATGGGGTAAAAAGTTCATCAACATCCACATTATGTTGTCGAACGTTAATTCAGGGTTCCTGGTGATGAACGCTTCTGGTTTCACACATACCTCGATACGCATTGCTAAAAACTTGGTGACTGGGTAATCTTTTCTCTGAATATGCGAGGGTAAGTCAAATATTCTCTACACTTTCACCATAACAAGGTTTGAAGATTATCGTAGTGGCGGCCGCTTGCGCATGCGTTGAGTTGGGCCTCTGTGGTCATGTGTGGGGGAAATTTTAAACACGACCCGTCATTTGTCTGCTAGCTATAACGCAAAACATGTTAGCTCCGCTATTAATTTACCAAAAAAGGGAAAAAGAGCAGTGATTCGATTTTGTGGTCGGGGTGTGAAAGGTGCTGGAAAATTTACCGGAGACTTTTGTCACAATACGGGTACAGTGCTTTATCTCGTAAAAGCGTTCTTTTGAGTCAAAAAAGTTTCAAATGGCCGCCAGCGCACAAAAGGGGGCTGGGGGGTCAAACCCCCACCACCGACGACAACATTCAGCAACCGAGAGATGGTTACAGCAAATTATCCACGATGAACTCAAATTTCGTAAAAGGGTGCGCGATGGGGACCGCGAATGCTTACCGCAGAAAACAAAAACCCAAAAGTTTGGACATCTGCCAATCGTTTCAACGCGGAAGGCGACGCATTTTTTAAACAGAATAGTGACCGTTGATGAAACGTGGGTTCATCACTACGAGCCCCAATCGAAACGCCAGAGTATGGAATGGAAACACCCAGGATCCTCTAGCACGAAAAATTCAAGACCTCGCCATCGGCTGGGAAGGTGATGCTAACCGTGTTTTGGGACAAAAAGGCCCTATACTGGCCTACTACTTGGACGGGGGCCTACCATAAATTGTGTGAGGTACAGTGATTGTTTGGGGAATAAGCTGAAACCAGCAATTCGAAACCGTCGTGGTCTACTCTCAAAAAAGTTTTGTTGTTGCAAGACAACGCCCGCCCGCACACGACCCTAACACCATAAAAACTATCAACAGGTTGGGCTTTGAGACCCGGAAACCCCCCCCCCCCCCCACAGCCCTGATCTCGCTCCCTCAGACTTTTATCTCTTTGGACCCCTCAGGGGAAACTTTGAAGGTCGTCATTTTCCCCGAAAAAGACGTTCGGGATGGGGAAAAATGGTTTACGACCAATCGAAAACCTTCTACCAGGAAGCCATACGGAAGCTTGTGGCTCGCTGGACCAAGTGCATTGCTAAAGATGGTGACTATCGAAAAATAATGTATCTGTTGTACACCTATCTTTGTTTAATACGGTTGTAGAACTAAAAGTGTAAGTAATTTTTGACTTACCCTCGTAATTGTCCATACAGTTCTCGCGCTTCCACCGCAACGCAATTTGCACTACCATACGTTATGAGTATATCGCTGTATTCTTCGTTGCTATAAATAGCCATAACGGGTGTAATAATAACGAAAAAGAAACATATAACAGCAACGTAACGTAATGATAAAAACAACAGTAATAATAACATTTCATTAAAACGGACAGCTTTGATACAAGTAAATGTTTCTCTGTGTATAGTTAGAGAATAATATGAAGAAATAGATTTTACAGGAAAACTATGGAGGAATGATGAACTTTACTAGAAATACATGCTTTCTGTGAATTATTTTCTACGGAATAACACCAAAAATAAAGTCAGCAGTTTGTTTCTCTCTCACGATAGCAAACAAATTTTATGGGACGCATTTTGTTGTAAATACATTTTTCACCCTGTATAAACGGATACGTCTCGCCTCCATTCCATATAATACATTATACATTCATCATTCATCATGGTCAACTAATTGCCAAAGATATTAACACAACCAACGGCTAAATTACCGAGAACTCTACTTCTGATTCTTCCTCCTGAATTTCTAGTCTAAATAGTCATTCTAGCGGATAGGCACAAAAGAAATCTCTCTCGAACGTACGCCCAAGACATCCTAAGATAAGAATAAGACGCAAGACATTTAAAATGGTTACGTTCGCACGTTTATGGTATCCAAGAGGAAATAAAAAGAAAACTTTCGCGTGAACCAGCAAGGTCGTCCGTTTGTAGAAGAATAAGTAACCCGGTTATATCTCTACATTATGCAAGATTGATTAGCTCAACATCGCTCAACGGACGTGGCTAACAAAAACCAACTTGGCCAATCGAACGAAATAGTAGCAAACGTAGGTATAACGTAGATTTTAGATTTGCCAGCAAATGAACCCTTTACAAGAATGATGGATGATGAAGTTGCGTGTTTGGTAAGAATACCAGCGACGTACTCGTAGGTAGTAGCTAGAGTTGTGAGAATCTCGAAATATCGAGATCAATACATCTAAAATAACCCGTTTATACTAAAGAATAAGGAGTAATAGAAGCATTTCTTTACATTCAAAAGTGAAGCCAATATAAAATCCATACCAGAATAGCGGTAAGATTTATGGTTCACCGTTTTTGTAATTTTTTTCCAAATAAATTGGAGTAATTTTTTTATATGAAAAATTCCGGGAGGACGAAGTTTCATAGTACAGGTTGATGAAAAAACTTTTCAATAATGATTTTCATCCAATGTGAATTTTCATCTCATGCGATTTATCAGAATGAATATATTGGCTTCCGTCGACGAATACTGAAAAGTCGATTTTTCCTTGATTTCACCGACGTAATTAATAATTAATGAAATTAATTTTCAAAACGCCGGTAGGATTCGAACCTATGACTTCCGTGTGCCGGATGAGTGCGCTACCAACTACATACACCAGAGTCTTTGTAGGAACGAATCCTTTTAAATGTTTCTTAATGCCGAAAACGACCGTTCGACATCTAGGGATATTATATTTGCATATTTAAAATAATCTTTGAAACAACTTAATGCATCTTCACACGCACTTTCACAAATTTGTCTTAATATAAGAAAATCGGAGTCTTTCTCTAAAACACTTTCAAATTTTCGTATTACACGCCAATTTGTTTCGCCTTCTACAGCGCATAACTGTGCGTGAACATCATTCACAGTTTGAACAGAATCCACTAGCGACATCGAAACATTTTGTAATTTTTCTATTCCCTCCGCTAGTCCGAAGTACTTGTTGTGAATAGTTTGTAAATCTCTTTTAACCTGACTATCTTGAAATATTTCCTGGCTTTTCTTGATTGCTGCAGCTTCTGTTGGATTGAATTTTAAAACTACCTTCTTTACTTGATCAAAATATTTGTTCTAGTAAGACGCAGCCTGCAACCATATTCCCCAACATGTAACAATCGACTGTGGTGGTTCAGGTAAATCAGGACACAGTTTGTGAAATAGTCGGGTACGTTTCGGGGATTTTAGAAACACTGCCTTTATACTAGCAATCAATGCATTTACTAGTGAAAAACATGTAGGAATCGTTTATGCCGCAAGATTTAGAGCATGGATTTTACACGTTACATTTTAGAAGTTACCACTGTGTTCTTTAAGAGATCAGCCCAAAGAACGCATGTTTGCGGCACCAGCATTCATAAACATTAAAAGTTGCTTAGTTGAATCTTCATATTAGTTCAATGAGTTCAACACCACCTTTAAAATCTCATCGGCAGTACAATTTATAACTCTTTTGGAAGCAAGTGAGAAGGAGGACGACGGTCGATGTGGTTCCATTGTACGTACCATTAAATTAACCACAGAATGTTTTTGACGATCTGTTGTTTCGTCCACACACAACCACAGTTTTTTATCTTTCAATTCCGTTTTCATTCTTTTTTCTATATGTTCACGAGCAAATGGCACTACATTTCGTATCGATGTCCGACTAGGGTAATTTACAGTCCGCATATTTATTCCAGAAGGAAACAAATGCTTTTGTCTAGTAAACGAAACGATAGATTACATAAAATAAGAGTAACACATAAATCAAATGTAAATTTTTCTTGGTCTCGTATGCCACTTTTTGCAGAAGAATGCTGTTTGCTTTCGATGTGACGTTGACAATGGCTTCTGGACCAACACATTAAAGGGATTTTACAAGCTAGACATTGAATTTTAGCGCCAACAAAAATTAAGTCCGGCATGTCCACTATAAAATTTTTAACTGTGTCTGCCATTGGTCGTTTTCGCGACGTACCTAACTGCGACATTTTTAAAGCAAACATAAGCGTACAATTACGAAATAAGTTACGACAGCCTACATATACACAGAACTACTCGCATACAGCATCGATTTAGTACTGACGTTGTGAACGCGTGAAATAAATAATCGCCGACTCCGCACCACATATCTACTACACTGACTGTTACCGCTGTTTGCCCAGACTAATAATAGATCTTATGTGCCTGCTAAAAACAAAGCTGTAGTCTGTAATTTGCTGAAGAAATTACCAAATTTGAGGGTTAAAAAGTCACAATTCGTGTGTATGTTATTTTTAAACAATAATAACCATCTGCAATTGTAAAGATACTGGTGGCATTTGTAATAAATCAGCTAGTAAATATAGCATTATATTTGTAGGCGTGTACCTACAAATGCGACCGGTGAGTTTACAAACATATTGTAAAGCGATACGAAATGGCTTTGTAATTTTCATTTGATTTTTTAGTTGTTAGACATCCGTAAATTAGGAAAAATAATATCCGTAAAAAATACAAACGATCCCTGCCAAGGAACAAAAAATTGATATATACAGAAATTTATCTCGAAATGAGACCGGGTGAAACCTCTTTTGTCCGGTAAGTAAAACAGCACACCAACTACTTATTGGCTTTGCCATGTTACTAAACCTAACAGCAAAAAAACACCAAGTTCTAGCCGGATGTTCCTAGAATGACTACGTAAGCACGCAATTAAACTCTACGTTCTTTAAAAACAGGATAAGATAATAACTACAGCGAATACTAAACGTACTCTTGATCCAATCAAGATCTATTTGGCTCAAGAAAATCCTTCAGTTCAGTAATGCGGTAGGCATTGAGGAGTTCGGCCCTTCGGTCATTTATCGGATTTTCATTGTGTGTTTTTGAAAACATGGGACGTAAACCTGGTGTACCTCTTGCGTCGCATGTGAAGAAATATATTTGGCGTTTCCCTGGTATGGAATTTACAAGTTCGCACATTCGTTGCAAATTTTGCGGTATAGGGTTCCTAGGTCGCACGAGATCACCATGTTAGTTTCTGACGGAGTCACAACAATGCTGAAAGCTGGTAGGATGTTAAAAGTATGCTTTCCAACTCTTCTTCATATATCATCTACCAAAAAAGTGTTTGTGAAATCTCCCAAACATATCCGCGTATTCAAGCAATTGTATCCGCAAATTCCCCTACCACCTCAGCCTGTATTGACGGGATGAGGAACGTGGATCCTGGCAGTATCTTACTATCGCAAATATTATTCCCAAGTGAAAGAGAGTCAGCAACTTTTTTCCGATTCGGATGTTCAAAAAGAAATAGACGACATTTCCATAAACTATTCTGTAGTGACACAAACTATTTGGCATTTAGAAAATACTCACTTATCTATACAAGACTCGTTAAACAACATCAACAATTTAGCAGCCGCTCGAGAACGCTTGACGGATCTTATAGGACTAGATGTGGCGCAAAAAGTTCGTGCAGTTTTAAATAAAAATCCGGATTTAGGAAAGGTTCGATCTATATTTGGAATTCAAGACTGCACAGAAGAAATACACGAGTTTTTGAATTTCGTAAATCTTACTTCATTAGATGCTAAACGATCATTTGCGAAGTATACGAGAACGTTTTCAGATCGTCGTCGAGGCCTGACCGAATCGACAATGGAAGCATTGCTTATGTTGCAGTACCACGCGGCGTACCCTGGCAGCCGCACATTACCGCAGTGGTCATCGATACGTCAATCAATCTATCTATTATTTTTTTATTAATTCTATGTCTACTTTTGCGCGGTACGCTCCGGACGGTTCCACTAGTTTCTCGAACATTATAAATAGTACACGCACACCGATCAACCGATAATAACCGAACGTCCACTCGATTCCTTGTATGTACACAGTAAACACAGCTCCTTTCACGGCGCCTCTGCGGGTGCAACCGTTTGTCATGCTTTATTAATAACTTCCTTCTTGTGTTAGAATCACATTTATTGTATAGCCTGTTTCATTTTATTTTAATCTGACTAAATAGTAAATATATTTTTTTAATATATATTTATATATAACGTATTTACCTGCCCATTAGTCAAATTAAAATAAAATGAAACGGGCTATACCATAGATCCAGAAATGCACAAGTTTCACAAGGGAATATACTTAATTCACTGAATAAGCAGCAAGCAACGACCTTCGACTTCAACAGCAATTATGCAATATGTGATGAGGCGGTGACGAACGTCGTTACACATACATACATGCGGTTGTTTTGGAGAAAGGAACGCCCGTCATCTGTCTAAAAGGTAATCGATTTATGCGAGAACAAGGAAAAAAAGACGATAGGAAGGCCGCGGCACAAGATGACGCTATTGATGAAATGATGGTGCTTCGCCTCCTTAGAATGACGGAACTTTCCTAATCATCAGCGGTGGATTAGGCAGGCTATGCCGGTGTCTAGGTGAGGCGTGCGCTCGTCATGCTCTTTGTCGGCAAAGCGAGATCGACGCTTTGCCCAGCGGTGCGGTTTTGTAGTTAATAGTTGACGGAAGTTAGAACGTTTGAATTAAGAAATAGTAAGCAGTTCCTAGAAAGTATTACCGAATGCCGTGCATTAGTTGGTTGTTTTAGATATTTTGCGGTCTATTAGGCATCGCGTTCACAATCGTCAAGAATTATTTGAAATCGGTAAAGGGAATCGTATATACAGTCAGTCACAAGAATGTTAAAGAACATCAAATCTTCAACACATTCCATTACGATGCAGTATTTTTATTTTTTTTTTAATTAAAGTTAGAAAACTAATTACATCTTGAATATTATTAAATTTGAATGTCACGAAAGTCTTCGTACACCGAGTTTAATACAGGAATTCGGTAAATTCCCTTTACAGGTGTGCACGTACTTGCGAAAAATAAGCATTCAGTTCATTTGCAAAAATGGATCAAGGGTGGATCGTAAAGGAAAACACATATAATAACACAAATAATAAAACTACACAAAAAAGAAAAAATCGCGCTCTATAGTTCAGACTGCATCGCGAAGTGGGCGTCCGAAGATTTTAAATAAGCACGAGGAGAACTGTAACATGTACAGTGAAGATAAATCCACGGATAAGTGGAGTAAACCTGTATTTTGTTGTTTATTATGTCTAGAAACCTAAATTTTCTCTAGTGTTCTTTAAAAATGTTAGAACTTGAAAGGTGCTTCGCGATGAAAAAAGTTTGGGAAATACTGGTCTAGAGTCTAGATCAAAACCAAAATTGTAGGTCTTTCTGTACCGTATCTATTAACTCTTATTGACTGTTCATTTAAGTATAGTTTATTTTAAATTATAAGAATATAACTTTGAACGGCTTAAATGCTGTTATTGCACCACCTGCGGTAATAACTAGAGTAACCAAAACTTGCGGACTCGCATAGGCGTCGGTATTACGGGTTAATATAAGAATACGAAAAATTCATAAATAAACTTACTTGCTAATTATTCAACAAATTAGAGGCATCAGGATGTGAACTACTGTAAACTTGCATCATTGCATATGTTTCCACAGTTACTTCTTTAAACCTTGTGCGTCGACAAGAACAAATATTCTTATACATAGAAAACGATCTCTCCACATCTAAGGAAGTTACATTTGCATGTAGAAACTGTTTTTCAAAATCACTTAAAAGTTCACTATTCTTACACTTATTATAAACGGCCTCTAAAGTATTAAAATCGGGATTTTCCTTAAAACATCTGCCAACTTTTGACTAGCGCATAATCCTGGCGTATCATTTAATGTGTGTAATTTATTTTTTACACTCTCCACTATGTCTAATGATTCCTGCAATGACAATTCAGTACATTGTAGTTTTCTGATGGCATCTAGTAATACTGTATAATTGGTATATATTGTTGTTAAATCTTCAAAAAAGTTGAGGAATTTGAAATTCTCTTTGACTTTCTTAATTGCTTTGGATTCATTCCGATTAAATCGCATTATAACTGATTGAATTTGTTGAAAATGGATCAAATAGTAAGAAGCTGCTGTTAGCCAAGTACCCCATCGCGTTAAAATTGGTTCAGGAGGTTCTGGAATACCTGGACAAAATTTACGAAATTCTTTTAAACGTTTAGGCGATTTACGAAACACTGCTTTAGTACTTCCAATCATCCGATCAACGTTTCTGTAATGTTGTCGAACAACTTCACCAACTAAATGCAAAGCATGCAGCACGCAGGTTATATGTATTAAGTTAGGAAATATATGTTTTAAGGATCGCCCAACACTTAACATCGTTGCTGTATTATCTGTCACAATCATCACAACATGATCTTGGGCAATTTTAAATTTTTTCAAAGCGTTCATTATCACTTTTTGAATATTTTCCGCGGTACATTGTTGAACACGTTTGCAAGCTAACAAATATCGAGATGCTGTGTTCTCGCTAGATAAAACGCGAGCTATTACATACACAATACTGTTTTTCTTTATATCGGTCGTCTCATCCTCGGTAATCCATATTTTTTTTGGGAAAACAAATCACGTTTACACACATTTTCTAGCATCTCTTTCATTCGCGGCAAATGATTCTGTAATTGTGTTTGTGAGGGTAATGGTACTTTGGAACGTATTGTCGCCAAAACGTTTTAAAAGCTGCTTTTCTCACCAACGACAACGGAAGATTACAAGAGGTAAACATAATTAATAAATGTATGAGGAATAGTGTATAAGGTATTTCAGTTCTTGCATTTCTCATATGCTTAATACCATTGACATGCCTCTGGCAATCAGTTCTGTCCAATGCAGCCAAACGAACATTGCATATTAAGCAAAAAACTGCACTACCGTAATATTTTAAATGGGGAAAAAGTGACACATACTTATGTACATTAGTAGCAAATCTATTACGAGGCATTGTTTTCTTAGGTATGTAAATATTAGTTCTATATGAAACGATACACTAATTATGTACTTGGTATAATACTACAACACACAAAAAACACCAGCTATATTTTCAAAAGCGACACGTAAGTACATAACCTTGACCGTTCGACTAATCTCTGCAGCAGCTCAACCGGTACTAAAACAAAATCTCTCTCAGCGCGGTTTAACATGATTTATATTCAAGGTCGACACTACATGCCTGCTTCTCTACCGGTTTAGTTTATTTATGAATTTTTCGCATTCTTATATTAACCCGTAATACCGACGCCTATGCGAGTCCGCAAGTTTAGGTTACTCTAGTTATGATGGAAAAAACTCGCAACTGTTCGTGTCCTTAACAACATATGAAAAAGGAAAACAAAAGTGAAATCAAAATGCGTGGTTCAGACGAACAGCCACTAGGTACTACTCCCTGAGAGAGAATTAGAGAGAAAAATTTGGTTAAAGAAGTACCTATTATTAATCTACTATAGATTCCATATTTTTGTACCTATTGTAAGCTCCAAAATAAGTTGTAAAGCTAAAGCTGTCGCTATTGTAGTTCAAATTGCCCTTCATGATTTAAATGTTTGTTTCAGAATGGCATGCCGCTTTGGGAGGATCTGATAGCGAAAGCTACGAAGCTGCATTCAACGCTCAAGTAAGTAAACAATAAAGATAGATAAATATGGCGTTCGTTCAAAATAGGATGGTAAGTGTGTCCGATTTGGATTAAAATTGAGTTTTAGATGGTTCTTCAGTTTTTATTACTGAGAATGCTAAAATCATTCTAAAATTCGAATAACCACTATAATTTAAAATTTGAAACGATTACTGAAGCGAAGTAATCGTCACTGCGATCCACAGGCGTTTCACCAGAGTAGCGGGCCGTGTGCAAAAATCGATTCTCACTTTGTCAGCGTCCGCTTGTTTATTTTTCGTTCAGTTTAGGAAACGAGATTGTGCGTTGTTTTCTGTTACGTGTTATTCGTTATAAATATATAATTATTAATTTAAAATGTGTAACGTGAACAAGGCTAAAAAACGACCCTTTGCTGGCACAGTAAATAAGTTGATCTGTAACTTTCCGGATTTGATCTACGACGGTGTTAAAATAGTTTGTAAAGTGTGCGAGAAACATGTGAGGCAGACTGTAACAAATATGTAAATACCGAAGAACACAGAAATAGAAAAAGGGGCGTGCCAACGAGAGCTGCCCCTTTTTATTTACTTGTCATGATGTAATTTGTCACTTCGCTTACTCGAAAAAGAACCGTTTCAGAATTTTTGGAACAAATACAACCCGGAGTTGAAGTTGCCAACTACGAAAACGGCACGTAAGCATGTTTTATTTGTACGAAGACGTGGAAAAGAAAATAAAATCTGCATAAAAAAATCAGTTGCTTTGGGCATGTGTTGACAAGATAACAGATTGTAAAAGAAATTCTATTCTAAATTCTGGATCCTCATAAACCGACATTTCCACTGTTACTAGCAAAAGATTGGAAAATTGTATTGGTGTAGCAATTGAGAGGGCGATACTTAGTACCTTAGAAAACTTTCAAGTCTCATCACGTCGAGTGTTGATGTTTATGAGCGATGGTGCCGCGACAATGCGTTCGGTAGGCCGTTTTCTTCTTGAACACGGTTGCAAGTGTTTACATATTACGTGTAAAGTGCATGCTTTACATCTTGTGGCAGGAACTATTCGACATTGTTCACCCGAGGTAGATGTATTAATAGCAAGTATAAAGAAAAAGTTTTTCTCAAATCTCCAAAACGTCTTCGATTATTTCACGCGCCGTATCCTGGTATTCGTGAACCATCACAGCCGATTCTTACACGTTGGGAAACATGGTTGCAGGCAGCTCTTTATTATGCTGAATATTTCAACCAAGTAAAAGCTGTTATTCTACAATTCAATCCTGCCAAAGTTGTATCTATTAAGAAGAACCAGAGAAATTTCAAGATATTTCCATTGAAACAGAGTTACAAACTATTCGTAACAACTGTAGAGGATTACGTGACGCAATAGAACAATTACAAAATAGAACGTTGTCGTTACTGGAGTCACTGCAAATAGTGGACAAAGTACATTCCCTGCCACGCACTATGCATGACGCAAAATACAATCGCGTTTTAGAAAAGTTCGAGAGTGTGTTAAAGAAAGATTCTGATTTTATCACATTAAAACAAATTTGTGATGGTGCATCCACCAATCCATTAACTGAATTCAAAGAGTGTTTTAATCATGCATGTAATTACATCCATAGATGTCAAATGATCTTTTTCAAAAATATAAACACATTTTTTCACGACGGCGAACATCGTTCAACGAGACAACTGTGGAAACATATCTAATGCTTTCAACTTTTTACGACTCTTATCCAATGGGTGTTAATACTTATAATGGACCTTCTACTTTTAATGTTCGGTAATTCCGATGCAGCCCTCCAACCTACTTGATAATGCTGCTTAAGAGGGTAAGTGTTTCACATCTTTTCAGATATTATAATTCTTGATTGGTTCTGTTATTATTATTCGGTTTATTACTTATTTTTTGGTATTGTACATACTGAAGGAAACGCACGCCTATGCCGCGCAGAGGCATTAATTAATGATGACTCCTTCACTTATCCATAAACCTCATTGAAGTCTGTACACACATCAACTGTAAACTGCGTGTTATACGATAAACATGGCTTCAAACGTAGCTGTATCCATCATCGCTTATACCCTAGATCTAGATGATAATGCAGATTACGACAGTATAATGCATCAAGAAATTATCACACAACAGCCCCGGCTGAACAAATTGTTTGGTATCGTACTATACATCGCCAAATTTGTAAACAATCTTTCCTTTTGAGATATTATACTTCTTAGCTAGGTACCATTCACAAAAATACTCTGAAAGTTGATGGATCCATTCTCCAATCATTTCTGTAATCAAGCAGTGATGACAGCTACAATTCTTTGATAAGATTTTCGGGTCTAAAGATTGTTTTTTTCTTGTCATTCTATCACCCAAATAATACTGGGGCCAAGTCCAAATACTTACAGTGGGAGATGTAGTTTCAGAAGTATAATGGAAAAGAAATCAGTTTCATGGGGAACCATACTGAGAAAAATAATGTTCATTCAACATAAATACATTTCTAGCTTTGTAACATGTTTGATACTCATCTCGTTCGCAAATTTCATGCAGACTTTTCTTTTAACCAAGCAATTTTTCAGTGTAACCTCAGAATTACTTTTAAAAAAGTACCATTTCAGCTTTAACTAAAAGGGGTCCCAAAATTCACGCAAGATTTGATTTTTCACCATTTGTGCGATAAAGTCTTGCAAACGAAAAAAAAGACAGCGTGATAGCTGATAGTTCAGGGATATTAAAAATGGAGCGCTACGCGAAAGACCAACGCGTCTTCATTGTTGAGCAATATTTTAAAAATAATGAATGTTTGGCAGCTACAGTTCGCAATTTTCGTACAAAATATGGTCGGAGTAGTGATTTAACTTCCTCAACAGTGAAGAGATTAATTAAAAAATTCTAGACTGGATCAATTAGTGATCTTAGATACTCTGGCCGTCCTTCAACAAGTTGTTCAACACAAAACATCGAAGTAGTTCGTGAGAGTGTTCCTGAGAGTCCAGGAACATCAATTCGGCACCGTGGTCAAGAATTGGACATTTCGAGAAACTCTCTACAGCGTATTCTCACGAAAGGTTTGCATCTTCATGCTTACAAAGTTCAATTGACTCAAGAACTGAAGCCTACTAACCACGCACAGCGAAGAGAGTTCGTTGAATAGATTATGGAACAACAATGATTTTCCGAACAATCTTTAGCGATGAGACTCATTTTCATCTTGATGGCTTCGTTAATCGTCAAAATTGTCACATTTGGGATTCCGAAAATCCATGAGTGATTGTTGAGAAACAAATGCATCCACAACGTGTCACTGTTTGGTGCGGATTTTGGGCTGGAGGCATCATCGGACCATTCTTCTTTGAAAATGCGGCTGGTCAGGCAATAACAGTTAATGCTGCTCGCTATCGCGACATGATAATTCAGTTTTTTGTGCCTAAATTGCAAGATATGGATGTGGACGACATGTGGTTTCAACAAGCCGGTGCCATATGTCATACAAACCGAGAAACAATTCAATTACTGCCTGAGTCATTCCTGGTCGTGCAATTTCCCGTTTTGGTGTTTAGAATTGGCCGCCCAGATCATGCAATTTGACGCCATTGCACTTTTTTCTTTGAGTTTTTTTGAAATCTAAGGTTTATGCCAACAAGCCCACGACCGCCCACGCATTGAAGGAGGAAATTGAGCGCTGTATCAACGAAATTCAGCCATATTTATGCAAAACGGTCACGGAAAATTTTGTCAAAAGAGTGCGTATGTGCCAGCAAAGCCGTGGAGGCCATTTACCCGATATGCTATTCCATACATAACCCTATACTGTATACTTCATGAATCAATAAAAAGTTAACAATTTTTGATTAAAAACCTGTGTTTTCTATCAAAATTATTTCTTGCGTGAATTTTGGAACACCCTTTATTATTTTTTCAAAGATACACTACTTGACATATGTAAATTATTGTTTTGAACGAACACCATTAAAATATTTTTCTTATTTATTCAATCTCATTCATCACTTTAGATTTGCTCTTGACAATGCAAAGCGTTTGTGCTATATGCCGTTTTTGTTTTTGCTCGTTGCAGGGCTGCGATCTTGGCCGTAACGGCCTACTTGGAAGCGTTCCAAAAAATCGCAGATGCGGCTACGAATGCCAGAGGTAAGTCAAAAATAATTTCGCTTCCAAAATAAAGATAAATAAAGAAATACAAAAACATATAGATACGAACTATATGTGGATGCAACGCGTGCCAGAAAATCATCTCTTGCAAGGGATATGAATCAAAACGGGATTACGTCAAATTTAAACGTTGGAATAAATTTGGTGTAGCTTGGTGCAGCTATTCATTCATAATGAAAGGAACATGTTCTAGAATAGTAAAATCTAATTCATGCAGGTGTTACATGTTATTGAATAAGTTGCTACAATAATTTATTTCAACCGAACAAATTTTATAACTTATCACGTACATACAGTACCGTTCATGGAAGTTCGGGCAAGCTGACAAATTATATTGACTGTTTAGGAAAAAATTTTAAAATTATATAATACACATTTGTGTGAGGAATTATTAAAACTAACCTTTTCTGGAAGCATTTTACCAATTTCCAGGTAGTATTTGTCTATTATAAGACCGTTATCATAAAATATATAATTATGTTGGAAATCCCCAATAATTACAATGGCAATAAAGCTTTATAATAATCCCTAGGAGAGTTAACTGATTCACTTGTGTAACCTGGAAATATTCGTATACCCTTTATAAAGTATTATAACATTTGTAAACGCAGTAGTTCTGAAGAGATTGTTATTGTGAAAGTATCTGTGGTTGTGCAAGTGAAAAATAAAATAATTGCGGTTTGACTGCTTAAAATGCCCCGTGGAAAGCCTCTAGCTATTTCAAAACGATCTGTTATTATTACGTTGCATCAGGAAGGGTACGCAGAAAGACGGATTGCGGATAAATTAAAAATAAAAAAAATTTACAGTACATGATACTATAGTTCGATTTAAGACAACCGGTGACGTGCAAGATCGTAATCGGCCAGGACCGTCAAGAAAAACGACTCCTCCGGAAGATTTACGAATAAAAATAATTAGTAAGCGCAATAGAAGACTAACAGCATCAGAAATTGCTACAGAATTCAATAATGTGCGAGATTCCAAAGTTTCTGTGAGTACTGTGAAACGTCGGCTGAAAGAGACTGGGTTGCATGGGCGAGTGGCTTGTCGAAAACCGTTACTCCGAAGAGGAAATAGGCTGAAACGACTGAAATGGGCACAAGCTCATAGAGATTGGACAGTGGACGATTTTAAAAACGTTTTGTGGACTGACGAATCCAAGTTTGAGGTTTTTGGAAATAGACGGAGAGTTTTCGTACGGAGATCAAGAGGGGAAATAATGTTACGGGAGTGTATAGTTCCTACGGTGAAGCATGGAGGCAGATCTGTAATGTTTTGGGGTTATTTTTCCTTAATCGGAACAGGGGACTTGCTCAAAATTGAGTGCATAATGAAAAAAGAAGAATATCGGAAAATCCTGGAGGAAAATGCCATACCGTCAGGAGTCCGATTAATTGGTCGTGGATTTGAATTTATGCAGGACAATGACCCCAAACATAAATCTAAATTGTGCACAGATTACCTGCAGCAAGAACAAAATGAAAGTACCCTAAACATTATGGAATAGCAGCCAGAGTCCCCCGATCTGAACCCGATAGAGTTGTTATGGGAAGAATTAGACCGATCTGTTAGGAAAAAGTGTCCAAAATCGAAGGAACATTTGTGGACCATTCTCCAAGAGGTATGGACAAGCTTGCCCAATGAAACATTAGCAAAATTAGTGAATCGGATGCCGAGAATAGTGGCAGCAGTTCTGAAGGCAAAAGGTGGATTTTTCGATGAAAATTGGATTTAAATTATTTGTATTACATTAACTTTTTCTTTTTAATAAATTTGTGTTTGAAAATATGTAAAATCATGTAAGTAAGTATTAAATACATGGCCATTTAATATTTCTCTTATTTTCTTTGACTTCAGTACATTTTTTTGCTTGCCCGAACTTCCACGAACAGTAGTGTATGTACCATTATTTTCTTTGTTCAAATTTGCAAATTGAAGTTCCGAATATTACAGTGGATCAAGTTTACTCCAGACGTGGAGGCAAGGTAATCTTTTAAAACGATATCTTGTTCTAAAGCTCCGATTATCATATAGAATTATTTTTTGATGAATTATTGAGTTTCAACACTGACGGAGCAACTGAAGGAATTTTAACCACTTTCGAAGATATTCTGTTTGAAACTTGAATTCCATTCTTAATAGAATCTTCCAACCCTCATGTCTTTTCATGAAGGTACCAACTATCTGATTGGCACATTTACCATTAATACATCTCATGGAATATCTACAACTTTTAGCTGAAACATATACAACATTTAGGGCACAATGTAGTGTATCTTCGATTTAATGTAATATGAAATACATCTGAAATGACAAATGTCCTCTGTGGTAAGCTCACCATCAAATTTTGGATCACTTCTTGGGGAATTTTATCCCACTCGAAAGGAACAGCTTGTTCCAATTCCTGGAGATTGCCAGGAACTGATAAATCACGTCTTATTGATCCTTTTAGAGCTTCCCTAAGGTGCTGAATCGGATTTAAGTCTGGGCTTCCAGGTGGTCAATCCATGACTTGGTAAGTAATCCAAAACTTGTCTTGCGATGTGTGGTTTCGCATTATCGCACATGAACATGAAATTGTTCCCTAAAAATGGTGCAAGAGGCATTACATAGTCTTGAATAATGTTCTCTAGGTAGTATTCGGCATTCATTGAACTTTGGCGAATAAGGATTAACTCCATAGAATATTCTTGATCCACCACTAAAGGGTTTCCTTTGAGAGCTTGTACAGTCAAGATATCTTCTTCTCCGGTTCTTCGCTATACCGTTTCGCAACCACCTGGAGATTTTGAACTTACTCTAGTCTCCCGAAAACAAAACTCGCTTCCAATCTGCAACTATCCGATCTGCATTATTTCTGGCAAACCTCAAACGTTGAACTCTGTGTGCGGTGGTAAGTAATGGTCCAACTGCAGGCCTCCAACTACTCAATTTTACTTTCCTCAACCTTTTCCTTACAGTTAGAACTCTGACATTTCTATCTGCTTCAAACTGGTTACTGGGTTCTGTGCTTGTTATTGGCCTATTTCTGCGAGCTTGCAATTGCAAAAAGAGATCATCTCTTATACTTGTGACTAGTTTCCTACCTTGACCACGTCTTTTAGAGTACGATCCGGTTTCCCCGAATCTTCTAATTGTTCGATTGACAGCCGCATAATTAATGCCCAGCAAATTATGTAGTCATATAGCATGTTGTACGACCTCCTTCTAACAAAGCTGAAGCTCTTATACATTCATCTTTGGTTAAATAAATCGGTTTATGATTTTTAATTTAAACTTTATTAAGTTAAATTCTATACACACAAAAAATGAACAAACTCCAGAAAAACTATCTAACGGAACTTTACATTAACTTGCTGCCATTTTCACCAGAAATGTCAAAATAACACTAGTGGCATAAAGGTACTAGATTATGTTCTGTTAAACTAAAAATTATAGAAAAGAAAATAGAAACATTGTATGGTGAGTTTTGAACATGAGATATCTTGTACTGCCATGTTTTGTAACTCCTCTCTTCTACAAGCCTCATGAATACCCATAGGGCCACCCTAAAGCATTTAGTTTTGCCTTACTAGTATTTTATTTATCTCTATTTTCTATGGTTACTTGCCTATTGTATACTATAGAATCTAATCGATTCATATTTCTTCGACTAATTTATCGTAAAAGTCAACATTTTTTCTCCTCTTTTCGCCAATTTTAATAATATTTCGAAGAGGTAAATAACTATTTTGGGGTATTAGTCGCTTTTCATCTAAAATTTCGAATTGAAAATGTAAGATTATTTTTTGTCTATGGCTATGAAACCCAATATCAGTATGGATATACACTGCATACAGCATGCATGCTTCTAAAACGTAATAAATAAATTCGTGACTCATTTTATGTATCAAATTCGTTATCGTTCTTTCCAAGCCTATCTCTGGCTCATACTCTCTTCCCAACGTAGCGTAAGGGGAATTGTTTATCCATTACGTCCGCTTTTTAAATCGTGTGAAGGCCGCGATAGAGCGCCATTGCGCTTAATAAATGACAGTTTCGATAGCGGACGCTTATCGGTCGTCATTTCTTCATCCGCAATTAGGAGAGAAGATACGAGTATTATACAGTGATGGGTCAATGGATTTACTGATGCTTAGCTATTTGGAAATCAAAAAAAAATCATTTTATGGTTATTATTGGGATCTTAATATACAAGATAACTATTTTCGACACAATGGGTGCCGGGTATAGCAATGTCAGCAACTTTTTAATCAAACTTTCAGTATGTTTTTATATTTTTTACTGCAAAATAAATCTAAATAAATCTATTCATTTTATGTTGAACTCAAATCAACATTTGTGCGCTTATTTTTGATATTTATTATTTACGTATGCTTGTTAACTTCCTAGATAATGTGTTTAGTAAAATAACGGTTACTTCGTGTAGATGCTAGAATAGTCTCTAAAACGATAACGTTTAAACATTAGTAGAGTAACCTAAACTTGCGGACTCGCATAGGCGTCGGTATTACAGATTAATATAAGAATACGAAAAATTCATAAATAAACTAAACCGGTAGAGAAGCAGGCATGTAGTGTCGACCTTGAATATAAATCATGTTAAACCGCGCTGAGAGAGATTTCGTTTTAGAACCGGTTGAGCTGTTGCAGAGATTAGTCGAACGGTCAAGGTTATGTACTTACGTGTCGCTTTTGAAACTATAGCTGGTGTTTTTTGTGTGTTGTAGTATTATACCAAGTACATAATTAGTGTATCGTTTCATATAGAACTAATATTTACATACCTAAGAAAACAATGCCTCGTAATAGATTTGCTACTAATGTACATAAGTATGTGTCACTTTTTCCCCATTTAAAATATGACGGTAGTGCAGTTTTTTGCTTAATATGCAATGTTCGTTTGGCTGCATTGGACAGAACTGATTGCCAGAGGCATGTCAATGGTATTAAGCATATGAGAAATGCAAGAACTGAAATACCTTATACACTATTCCTCATACATTTATTAATTATGTTTACCTCTTGTAGTCTTCCGTTGTCGTTGGTGAGAAAAGCAGCTTTTAAAAGGTTTTGGCGACAATACGTCCCAAAGTACCCATTACCCTCACAAACACAATTACAGAATCGTTTGCCGCGAATGAAAGAGATGCTAGAAAATGTGTGTAAACGTGATTTGTGTTCCAAAAAAATATGGATTACCGTGGATGAGACGACCGATATAAAGAAAAACAGTATTGTGAATGTAATAGCTCGCGTTTTATCTAGCGAGAACACAGCATCTCGATATTTGTTAGCTTGCAAACGTGTTCAACAATCTACCGCGGAAAATATTCAAAAAGTGACAATGAACGCCTTGAAAAAATTTAAAATTGCCCAAGATCAAGTTGTGATGATTGTGACAGATAGTGCAGCAACGATGTTAAGTGTTGGGCGATCCTTAAAACATATATTTCCTAACTTAATACATATAACCTGCGTGCTGCATGCTTTGCATTTAGTTGGTGAAGTTGTTCGACAACATTACGGAAACGTTGATCGGATGATTGGAAGTACTAAAGCAGTGTTTCGTAAATCTCCTAAACGTTTAAAAGAATTTCGAAAATTTTGTCCAGGTATTCCAGAACCTCCTGAAACAATTTTAACGCGATGGGGTACTTGGCTAACAGCAGCTTCTTACTATTTGATCCATTTTCAACAAATTCAATCAGTTATAATGGGATTTAATCGGAATGAATCGAAAGCAATTAGAGAAAGTCAAAGAGAATTTCAAATTCCTCAACTCTTAGAAGATTTAACAATTATACAGTATTACCAGATGCCATCAAAAAACTACAATGTACTGAATTGTCATTGCAGGAATCACTAGACATAGTGGAGAGTGTAAAAAATAAATTACACACATTAAATGATACGCCAGGATTATGCGCTAGTCAAAAGTTGGCAGATGTTTTAAGGAAAAATTCCGATTTTAATACTTTAGAGGCCGTTTATAATAAGTGTAAGAATAGTGAACTTTTAAGTGATTTTGAAAAACAGTTTCTACATGCAAATGTAACTTCCTTAGATGTGGAGAGATCGTTTTCTATGTATAAGAATATTTTTTCTTGTCGACGCACAAGGTTTAAAGAAGTAACTGTGGAAACATATGCAATGATGCAAGTTTACAATAGTTCACATCCTGATGTCTCTAATTTGTTGAATAATTAGCAAGTAAGTTTATTTATGAATTTTTCTTATGCTTATATTAACTCGTAATACCGATGCCTATGCGAGTCCGCAAGTTTTGGTTACTCTACACATTGGTTTTGATCAATATGTTTTTGATATCTTATTGTTAGCCAATCTGTACGCTTGATAACGAATCAAATTTTTTATACATCGGAATCATAAAGCTATTCCCATTTGGCATCTCTACCCAACAAAAAAGGAGTTCGTGCTCTGTCCTGTTACCACAAATAAATTAGATTAGGGAGCCTCATGGCGCGAAAAAATACGCCCTCGCAAACAATCAAATTAAGCGAATCGTTTGCCTTCACTATACTAAATTACATTCCGGAGCAGTCAAACAAATCGTATCCAATTATTATTCGCGTATGATAGCAATTTAGCAATTTAAACGGTAGTTCTCTCCGTTCTCTAAGTTCATGCACTATACATACAGTAGTGTGCAGATATTACCGGCCAAAACGTGAAAATCAGAAAATGTTTTATAATACTCTTAAACAAATCAGAAAACCATAACCAAATATGCTGAAGAACATAAAAGATAAAAATGGGAATATATTTACAGAAGAAAAAAAATTATGGAAAGATAGAGGGAATATCTTAAAGATCTCTTGGAGAAGAATAATCTAAACGATAGTAATATCTAAAATAATGAACAATATGCCACCCAAGAAGCTCAAGAAGTGTAAGACGAGACGGAAGTGATAACAGAAAAATAGCTAAAAGAAGCAATACAAAAAAAAATGAAAAATAGAAAGGCACCAGGACATGATGGGGCGACTACAGAAACGAAATTCATGAATGAAGAAAGACAACAAGAATTATTAGATATTATGAATCAAGCTAAGAATGAAAAGAAAGTACCAACAGACTGGCAGATGGGCATCATTACACCGATGTATAAAAAAGGAGATAGCAAAGAATGTTCAAACTTTAGGGGGATAACTTTAGGAAGCACGATGGGAAAAGCGTATGCCAGAATACTAAAATCCATAATTAAGAGAAAAATTAGATAATACTCTGGAAGAAAGCCAAAGTGGATTCAGAAGAGAAAGGAGAACCAGCGACCAGATATTCATACTACGTCAAATAGCAGAAAAAGCAATTAAAGTGGGAAGGCGGATACACGCTTGCTTTATCGATATGGAGAAGGCGTTCGTTAAAATAAGAAGAGAAAATTTTAAAAGATAGAAAAGTCGAGAAAGACCTTATATAAAATGTACAAAGTCTCTACGAGAAAACTGAAAAGGCTAAGAAACGAGAAATCACAGACTTTTGAGAGTAAAATCGGACTGAAGCAGGGATGTGTTTTGAGCCCACTACTTTTTAATCCAATATTAGAAGATGTAGTCAAGAAATGTAGACAGAGAATGAATACTTACAATGTTGGATACTTGAAACTCAAAAACATACGTCTAACGGAATTGTGCTACGCTGATGACTTGGTAATTCTGGGAGAAGCAGCGAAACAACTGCAGGAAAATATATACATTTTAAATGAAGCACTAACAATGGTAATTGGAAATGGTGACCAACTAGAACAAGTAGAAAAATTTAAATATCTGGGAGTAATAATAAATGAAGAAGGAAAATTAGAAGATGAATTAACTGAAAGATTAGCAAAAACTGGTAAACTATATAACAGTATAAAGAGCAATTTTTTTAAATAAAAAAGAAGACCCTACCACAAATACGAGAACTCATGAGAGACTCAGTTTTCACTTCCTCGATGAATGAACTCGAAGCTTCTGCATGGTAGGCGTTTAAGAGGGTAACTGAAAACTTTCTTGGGAACAATAAAGCTGAAAATTATAGGGAAATTGTTGGGGAAATGTTGGAACATTTCAAAGCCTTGGGTTGTAAAATGAGTGTTAAAGTACATTTTCTATATAGCCATATCGACTATTTTCCCAAAAATCTGGGTGCGGTGAGTGAGGAACAGTGTGAAAGATTCCACCAGGGCATCAAAACCATGGAAACAAGATACCAGGGGAATTGGAACGAAACAATGATGGCAGAGTACTGTTGGTGCCTAAAGAGAGATTCCTCCGGACGCCATAGAAGAACGTCAAAACAACAAAAGGTCTCAAGTGTGGTGTAATCACTAGGTAATTTTAAAATTGTCAGTTATAATTACATTGAATTAGTTTATTCTTACACGTGGAAAGAATGCCTAATAATAACCAAAAAATAAGTGCTAATATAGCTCATGGTATTGGTGGAATCATTCCCGGCAAAAACAATGTAGCAGAGAAAATAGCGCTAACACATGGACATGTTTCTACCTACTCGGCGTCATCAGCATGGTTCTGAGCACAATCTTCTGCCGCTATCATTGCGTTTGCCTCTCAGTTTATGTTGCTAATCTCCAAAGCAGCACTGAATATGTCTCTCGGCGACACCTATCGCCAAGAAGCACAGTCACGCCGTCCCAGATCTAAATTCAGGGAATCTCAATTGATTAAAATCAGTTCTTTTCACTCTTGAAGCAAATTTGATGCATACCAGTGTTATCTAACAAAAGTGTTTTGAAATATTCCAACGTTAAATCGACAATGAAAGCTTAACATAACATCGATATCCATTGTAGTACTTGTAATTCTTTTAATTTTGTGTTGTTTTGGTTAAATGTTCATTAAATATACGGCGATAGTGGCCGTAATTCATAAGTTCTTAGTACCACCTTGAAATAGTACGATGGTACAATTTGGCGCGAAATACAGTTTACCCTACACTTTAGGGAATTCTTTACCGTTTCTTAAATAAGCGTTTGCTTCTTTTGTTTTATTACCAAATCTCTTGGTGCCGCACAAATTTGAAACAGTCTGTATACAATTCGCGTGCAAACTCCTTTCTACCAACGCGTGATGACTAGAGGACGTCCAAAACGAAAACAATGCAATCGCCCAACACCAACACGTTAAACATCAACAATGACCAGTGCAATAACAAAAAAAAAAAACCGCTAATAATCGTACGAATTACCAGTTCGAAAACCTTTAATATGTTTTGAACCGTGGACGAAGGAAAAAACAATCGACGACATGACAACAATAACAACCGCCGACTACGAACTTTTTTTCAGCAACGCAAACAAACTATATATTAAGGAGACGAAACTATGAAGCGAAGGAGCCCAGTTGGCTGACGTCGTGATTGTTTCTCGTTTTTGTTTTTTGGATGCTCGAAGGGGTGCAACAACCTTTGCTGCAACGAAATGGGTCAATCGATTCGGAAAGCGTGCTAGTGTTGTTGCCACTGGTAAAAGTGCAAAATAACTTCTTTCCCATCGAACGTCGCATGCCGACCAGCTAGCTTTGGATATTGGTGTTATGCAAAGTTGAAAAACTTTCATTCCATATTTATATTAAAAATAACGTGTTTAAGCAAAATCTACCCAACAGGACGGCTATATTTTTGAATATTTCGACCAAATACATACCTTCCATCGCTAGTTTTACCTCGACTATTTGTTGGTCAATCAGGACCACTAGGTATTGTTTCGTTGTTTTCACGGCGCTTTCCTAGCATTATTCAACAGTTGCTTCCCTGAAAAGATAATAAAAGTTAGAAAAATAAAACAAAACAATCATACATAATCAAACATAATTTGTAGTAGATATTTATAACTAAGCTTCGACAAACGCGTGCTACGGCAGAAGCGCCGAGAGGGGATTTAGGTCGATGCGATGCCAGTGGAGAGTTTAGTCATTCGATAGGCGTGGAAGTGAACGGTCGTTCGATAATTATGGGTTTATCGGTGTGCGTCTTTTAAAACATGGATCGTCATAAGCGAGGTTTACCTTTAGCATCGCTGTGAATAAATATATTAGCCGTTTCCCTGGGTTGGAATATACAGGTACTATCATTCAATGCAAAATTTTCAATATACGCTTGATAGATCGCGATACATTTCACTGTAGAAGACATATTAAAAGTAAACGTCATGTACTGAATTTAAGCAACAATATTCCGTATTGGGAATTTCTGTATGATTTTATTTTTATACTAAGTGTGTGGAACATCCCACAACACCTAGTAGACAATGAACACTTTCGTTTTTTTTTTGGCATAAATATGTTCCCTCCTGGAAACTACCAACCAAATAGACAAATGCAGTACAACTTACCACATTTGCAGGGTACAGTAAAAACCTGTATAGTAGACGAGTTGAAAAATAAGAAAATTTGCGTAAGTGTGGGAAAAAGAAACAAAAACGAATTTGGGCCAAAAAAGAAACACCAGTAAAAGGATTGAAAAAAGTGATGTTGAAGCCGTTGTGAAGATAATAAAAGATTCGTTAAGAGAATTTTGTATCACAGGAGCCCAAGTCACAATGTTAGTTACTGATGGAGCTACAGCAATGCTGAAAGTTGGTAGGATGTTGAAAATATGCTTTCCGACTCTTCTTTACATACCATGTCTCATATACGCGTATCGTCTCGCTGCAGAAACCATTCGAAAGAAGTATCTGATGGTGAATAATTTAATAGCATCTATTAAAAAAGTGTTTGTGAAATCTCCGCGTTTTCAAACAACTATGTCCAAAGCTTCCACTATTACCTCAGCCTGTAATAACTCGATGTGGAACGTGGCTCCAGGCGGTACCTTATTATCATAAATATTTCGCAAATGTGAAGGATGTGATTTTAAAATTTAAATCAAATGAATCTGCAGCGATTCGAGAGAGTCAGCAACTTTTTTCCAACTTGGACGTTCAATTACAAATAGATGACATTTCCATAAACTATGCTGCAGTTGTACAAGCTATATCGCTGTTACAAAATAGTCACTTATCTTTACGAGACTCATACCTTAGATAATTTACAAACGGCTCTAGAAAGCTTGACGGATCCTATAGGACTAGATGTCGCTCAAAAATTTCGTGCAGTTTTAAATAAAAATTCCGATTTACAAAAGGTTCGGTCTATTACTGAAAATAAAGAGTGCGCAGAAGAGATAAAGGAATATCTGAATTACGCAAATCCTACCTCACTAGATGTAGAACGATCATTTTCGAAATACACGAAAACGTTTTCAGACCAACGTCGAAGGCTAAGTTGCAGTTTTACGCGGCTTACCGGGGCAGTAGTATTTTGTCGCAGTGGACATCAAGACGTCAATAAAAGGTAAGAATATATTATATTTTAATAATACTGTATCTCACGTACCTACTTTTGCGTGATACGCCTCTGACGTTGCACTCGTTTGTCGAACCGTATTTATAACTTAAGAAATAGATAGAATATCGTAATCATAAAAGAAAATATCTAGAGAAAGTAACTGAGACCAAAAGAACATCAAATGAAGCATATATCCAAAATGCAAGTAACAGAACCAAAGCTGTATGGAAAGATATTAATTAATAGAGAGCTAAAAACATCCTGCTGTTACACTCAGGATACTACGTGTATGACTGCTGAGAGACCAAAGGAATACTTTTATGAAATCGGCGAGCAGATCACTGGCAATATGCAAACAATACACGACTCCTATGTGCTCTTAAAGAACCACTGCTGGGGCAACACAGCATCCTTCTGCTTAACTCC
Organism: Dynastes tityus; assembly: GCA_029618875.2. NCBI lineage: Eukaryota > Metazoa > Arthropoda > Insecta > Coleoptera > Scarabaeidae > Dynastes > Dynastes tityus. Next base: position 1,289,428 of record JAROYD020000023.1, on the reverse strand, counting down.
CATCACATCGTAGGAGATAGAAGCAGATATTAAAACAAATGAAAAGTAAATAAACCAAAGACGTATACAATATTTCTACTCAACTCTTGAAAGAAGTCCGTAGGGAAATAAATACATCACTGGTAACCATCTTTAATGAATGCATAGAGGGAGGAGTGTTCCTCAGCTCATTGAAAATAAGCAGAATCGTACCGGTGTATAAAAAGTGCGATAGAAGTGTTTTAAAGAACTACCGCCCTATCAGCATTTTACCGGCAATGCCAAAGATATTAGAGCAAGCGATAGCGTGGAGGTCAACACTGTTTTAGCCAAAACCAACATGGGTACAGAAAAGGGCTTTCTACTACAACTGTATGCTGAATTGAATGTGCTAGACCTATCGAAAGCTTTCGATTCTGTCAATCATAATGTTTTCTTAAAAAAATTATAATATTATGGAATAAGAGGTAAACCCCTAACCTTACTTAGATCTCATCTGGCAGCTCGACTACAATTGACGGAATGGAATCATCTGCCATCTCAGCGAATGAGTGTGAGATATGACCCAAAAGCTCTGTTCTCCGTCAATTCCGTCAAAAATCAATAGATGCCATTAAGGATGCTGAAGATTGGATTGCTGCAAATAAATTAAAAGCAAATATTGACGAGACACAAAATCTAGTCTTCTCCACGACATATTCAAGCCAGTTCGCGGCGATAACTTTCCTGAAAATTTCGACCGATGCTCATCTGACTTGGTCTCAGCACATCGAAGATCTAGGCAGCAAGCTGTCATCCGCTCTCTTTGCTATAAAGAAAAGACGATCAGATTCCTGTGCAACCTAGAGTTTAGAGATAGCTGCAGAATATATTTTAAAACCTCTCACCTCTCCATTGGCATTTATTTTGGCAGCTGTCACCTATGTCCACTAAAACAATCAACTTTAATTTTTTTCTTGCTGCAGGTAATCTGTGCATAATTTAGATTTATGTTTGGGGTCATTGTCCTGCATAAATTCAACTCCACGACCAATTAATCGGACTCCTGACGGTATGGCATTTTCCTCCAGGATTTTCCGATATTCTTCTTTTTTCATTATGCCCTCAATTTTGAGCAAGTCCCCTGTTCCGATTTAGGTAAAACAACCCCAAACCATTACAGATCCACCTCCATGCTTCACCGTAGGAAGTATAGTCACTCTCGTAACATTCTTTCCCCTCTTGATCTGCGTACGAGAACTCTCCGTCTATTTCCAAAAACCTCAAACTTGGATTCGTCAGTCCACAAAAGGTTTTTAAAATCATCCACTGTCCAACCTCTATGAGCTTGTGCCCATTTCAGTCGTTTCAGCCTATTTCCTCTTCGGAGTAACGGTTTTCGACAAGCCACTCGTCCATGCAACCCAGCCTCTTTCAGCCGACGTTTCACAGTACTCACAGAAACGTTGGAATCTCGCTCATTATTGAATTCTGAAGCAATTTCTGATGCTCTTAGTCTTCTATTGCGCTTGCTAATTATTTTTATTCGTAAATCTTCCGCACGAGTCGTTTTTCTTGACGGTCCTGGCCGATTACGATCTTGCACGTCACCGGTTGTCTTAAATCGAATTATAGTATCATGTACTGTAGATTTTTTTATTTTTAATTTATCCGCAATCCGTCTTTCTGCGTACTCTTCCTGCTGCAAGGTAATAATAGCAGATCGTTTTGAAACAGCTAGAGGCTTTCCACGGGGCATTTTAAGCAGTCAAACCGAAATTATTTTATTTTTCGCTTGCACAACCAGAGATACTTTTACAATAACAATCTCTTCAGAACTACTGCGTTTACAAATGTTATAATACTTTATAAAGGGTATACGAATATTTCCAGGTAACACGAGTAAATTAGCTAACCGTCCTAGGGATTATTATAAAGCTTTATTGTCACTGTCATTATTGGGGATTTCCAACATAATTATATATTTTATGATAACGGTCTTATAATAGGCAAATACTACCTGGAAATTGGTAAAAGGCTTTCAGAAAAGGTTAGTTTTAATAATTCCTCACAGAAACGTATATTATATAATTTTAAAATTTTTTCCTAAACAGTTAATATAATTTGTCAGCTTGCCCGAACTTCTATGAACGGTACTGTATATCTTGACAATTTTATGTAATGATTTTATTGCAAATGTAGATATAGTATTATTATTCGTTTAATCGTTGTTGTTTTTGTTTGTGGCATTGCAGAGCAGTATTAGCCAAGAGAACCAACTGGAAGTATTAATTTAAGAATGGAACATGTTTCAGTTGCAAGAAGAAAATAATTGTACAAGCAAAATTAATATCCGGATCGCACAAGCCCTAGTTCTGCTGATGCACCAAGAGAATCGTTTTATGTTTTCTCTGAAAACTTTCAGGGCTAGTTTCACCTTTTCAAAACAAGATTGGGCCGATAAGAAAAATACTTTCGAACATCCTTGGGTGTCAAGTACTTGTTCACAAAGTTTCAAATTTTTTTGAATTTTCGAGTTCGTGATATTCCCTTGTAAGATAAGTCTATATATATTTAATGTAATAACGGCCCCGGCACTTATCCTAGCGGCATGCCAGATCCAACAAATATTGGCACAAACAGCTTACCTTTTCCGAGCCAAATAACGTCTAAAAAATTCAACTCAAAAATGATTATAATATTACCAAAGATAATTTGTATGTCTTCCTAATGTAAAGACCTACAACAGCATAGAAACTGGGAATGACCTCCTTGATTCTTGTGTAATAGTTCTCGGGATTTTCCGTAAACCGCGTAATGCAGGAAGCTTAATTAAACTTCAACTGCAGACGTAAAAAAGGCACTTGCAACTTGAATGTACCCTTTTTTGGCGACAGGGAGTAATTAGACGTGTCTTCGCCTTGCGAGGCAAAGAGTTGAGTCTATGTATGACATGAAACTGGTCGTAGTACGTAATATACGCAACGACAAGTATGTGTAACGCGATCGACCGGTTTTTATCTTAAAACGGAGATCTTACCTGCAATTAGCTGCCTTGAAATCTGTCACGATAAATGGTATATTACGTGGTCGTAATTAAACTATGGCAAAATTCTGCTATGAATGTAGGTTTTCTTCAAAATAAAACTGCAGGAAAGAAGAAGTTTTTAATTTATTAACTTATTATGTGCATATATTTATGAGAGTAACTGTATATAGTATACGTTAATTAAAAGAAATCCATATTTTATTCAACCAAACAGAATATATTTACACAAAGTACAGATTGATTTATATGAGGAATATAAATTTTTAACGCACATAGTGTTGAATTTAACGTTGGAGTATCGTTTCAATTAATTTTTGCAAGCTAAAGCCCAGAATACCGTTCCATGCTTTAGAGTACAGTCCATAGGTGATCCTTGGAAGTAACAACGGATGTTCACACATTAGTATCAAGTTCATCCCCAAATAACTCGATAGGATTCAGAAAAATATTTAATTAAAAAGGAAAAACTCATTTTTCAGTATAACCTCCTACTATTCCTTTAATACACTTTTTAGATCGTTTAACTAACACTTCAATACCACTATAAGAATGCGTAGACTGTTTGTCGTCAAAATGCTGCAAAACTTGCCTCATGGTGTTAAATTTTCTCCCTCTTAGATTCGATCTTAATTTTGAAAATAAAAATAACCATTTGGGGCAAGGGTGGTGCTGTACGGTGGTTGATCAAGTTCTTTGAATCCGCACTGGCACACAGTAGCCTTCGAAATTACAGCTGCGTGGACAGGAGTATTGTCATGCAAGAGCCAAACACCTCGTCCCAGCTTTTTTTGTTTTTTCTCGGTGATGGTTTGTCTTAACTGGCGTAGCAATTCGGGAAAATATATTTCGTTCTTTAAAGTCGATTAACAAGATGTCCTTACTATCCCAAAAATTGTAGCCATCACCTTTTTTTGTGCTTTCCGAATCCACTCAATCGTTTCTCTTTTAGACAAACAATCATGGAATAGAACCATTATTTCATTCCCGGTCACTGTTTGGTTGATGGTCGTATTACATTCGACAGGTTGTTCCTTCTGAACCGCGCTGAGCAATTTTGCGATTCATCTTTCGTTAATTTTTGTCATACCCAAATGCTCGTGAAGGATCTTCAAAATACTAGTTTTTGAAATCCCTGATTGTTCCCCCATCTCAGCTTTCTGGCGTCGTCCACTCAATTCGATGTTGTCTGATGTCTGTACAGTAACGGGTTCTCCTTCGCGTGGATGGTCTTCAAGAGATTCTCTGTCCCAACGAAACAGTTTTGACCAACGATTAACTGTGGCATATAATGGTGTGGAGTCTTTATAAACCGTGTCCATTCGCTTTTTTAATTTGGACGGTGTCTTTCCTTCCAAGGTGAGAAATTTTATCACTATACGATATTCAGTTTTGGACATTTTGAAAATTTACCATGCATAGCTCAACTTCTGATTGTCTCACTAAACTGAGCCATGGTTATAAACTGCCAAAATTATTATTTGAATGTTAACTAAAGACAGATCTGTCAAATGATGGCATTTGTTTTTATTACCTTCTTACTAGGTACCTAAGGCGTAGAATACGTGGACCATACCCCGTAGGTTTATTGTTAGTTGGTAATACATTCTTTCACCACCAAACTCTTTTAACAAAAGTCTCTTATCCGAACTTCTGTGAACAGTAGTGTAGTAGGCTTTCTTGAAAATAAAACTACAGAAAAAAGGCAGTTTTTGATTTATTAAATTTGTATATACATATATTTATAAGAATAACGGTACATACTGTAAGTTTTTTAATGAAATAGTTGCTACCGAGGACACCAACTTTATGTCATCTTAAACTATATAGTTAATACAAAATTGATAATATTAAATCTAAGTAAATAAAATTTATTGTAAAAACGGATAATGCTGTTGCGTAAATTTAAAACAGGACTTGAATTCAAGTGAATCTAATCTACCTATTTAATACTTCTTCGTCTTCAAAAACAAACATTTCCACGAGTACTTCTTAAGTTCAATAATTGAACAATTTAATGATGTAAAAGTGTCGTCAATCCAGCTGGTGCGATATGTATAGGACTTTGTAATCCGTAAGCTAGCGGAGCATGACTCAAAATTGGTTGCCCGAGAATTGATGTCGTACCTAAAAGCGGCGAGTGTCCCAAAATCGGCGAATGAGACAATAGTGGAGCGTGCGACACCAGAGGAGCATGCCCGACTGTTATAGCTTGCTGTTTCTGTCCTTCTTTACGGATGATGGCGTGAAATCCGTTCACCGGATCAACTGTATACTCTACGATTCTTTTAGTGCCGTCTGCTTCCGTTAAGCTGTAGCTGCCCTGTACCTGATCTCCATCACGGGTTTCGTATTGGTCCTTTTCGTCTCCAGTTAGAGCGTCCTGGAAATGTGGAAAGTTATTTATACGTCATTGCTAATTCTCACTAAAATAAATAGAATTTGCTTTCAAATCTGAAAATTTATCATATAGATAGAGAAAGGCGAGGCACTAGGGGTACCCTATCAAAGTGGTCCTATTGGATAGGGAAAAAATAAAACTGAAGACGATATTATTTGGATCCATCGCTTTAGCATAGTTTGTCAATCAAGACCAGGGCAACGCTGGATTCAGTGCGATGCGTAGTTCTATAATAAGTGTGCTAGGGGTAGAAGATGAAGCAGTTTTACATTAAAAACCTTCATATCCAAAATAATCTGAAAATATATGTAGCTATGGGGCACATACGAGGGCAAGGCATTATTAAGTTACATTAGCATGGAGATGGCGTTGCTATGAATAAAAAAATTTATTCTGTGTTAACCTTGACCGAATAAATAGGTTTGTTTATACGGCTGTTTAAAGTAGAAAATTGATAAATTGAAATACCGTGTCGTCATAAAATTATTTCATTGGAAGTTGGTATAGTAATGGTCTAAATTCTCACAAAACTCCTTTAATAAAATCGATGCTACCGGTTTCGAGTAAGTCCGTCCATCATCAGGCAGGCTAAAAGTCGTCCAATGATACAAGTTGCAATATATCAAAATTTAGGTAGTATGTGTTAAAATGATGTTTCTTAAACATTGTAATTAATAAAAAATGTAATATAAATTTGTAATTTTTTGTATAAAAGTATAAAAGAAATTTTTTTTTTGTTTTGGCATTAAGGGATCAAAGCCCATCAGCCACATTACCATCGCAATGTATCAAATTATAAAAACTTCACCTATTAAATTGTAATTCGACAGTTAACGAGAAACTTAATAAGAACTCTGTAAATTTCAATGTTGTTAGACCTTAGTAGTAATATTATAGAAGTGGGCAAGGCTACTTTATGTGCTACTAAATTCTCAAACAGATTTCGTCTTTGGTGCTCATAGACGCGGCATACTAAAATAAGGTGATTTAAATCGCCCACCTCATATCCACATGTGCAAGCTGGAGAATCCAAAATCTGTGTAAATGTGAAGGGAAGCAACCATGTCCGAATTTCAATATAGCAACAACAGAATATTCGTATCGTGACACTCTAGAGTTACTATGCCAACGTGTATGAATGATCGAAGGGTGGATTATGGCATACTGCGTGGGATGACATTCATATGAGGCTTGCCACCTACTTTCCCATTTTTCTTCTAGAAAGAATCTTTTGAGGTTACATAAAGCTTCCGATTCGTAGATACTAAGATCTGCGATTTCGCCGTTAGCTGCTGACGACTTAGCTAAAAGGTCTACTACCTCGTTAGGGAAGATCCCCACATGACTTTTAACCCAAAAGATTCTTACGTTGGTATCTTGTAATTTAAGCTCAGCACATTTGGCAATTATACCAAGCAATAGGGGATAAATTTTAGCAAACCACTTTCTGCGTCTCAGTGCACTGAGTACACTTTGAGAGTCTGACATAACCACTGCTTTAGTAAAACCCATTTCTTCTATATATTTAAGTACCTCTAAAATTGCTCTAGCCTCCGCGGAAAAAATATTCAACAAGTTGTTTAATCCAAATGATCTACTGATATTATTGTTAGAATCAAAAATCGCACAACCACAACCATTTTTTAATTTAGAGGCATCGGTATAGACGATAGCAGAGTCAGTAAAATTACTTATTAACTCAAAGCGGAGTGCTTTATCTTTCACACTGCAGCCTGTGTAGTTGGGAAAGAAAATGGGAATGGGGGTGATATACTCACTATAATCAATTGCTGGCAGACTTGGCTGACCAATTGAAAATTGTTGATATAGTTGATGTAAATAAATATCAGTAAAAATAAAAGTTAATAATCTATAGTGTAAACTGCAATAACAAATAATTTAGATTACAAAAACAGAAGGGACTATACAGCGGGTCCCAGGATTGACGTTACAAGAGGTGTGCGGAACTAAAAATCTTCGAATCTCAATTTGACCTTTCGGAACTAAGCCCTGCTTGATTTGAAACTTATTTTTAGTTTATTTTCAATTTTTTAAAATCAAGGCCTTAACAGCTGCGAAAATAACATTTGTGTTTCAGGTAAAGTATTTTTTGTTTACAGTCGGTCAAAATTTTTTTAAGAAAAGTTGTTCAGAATGAAAAGTTATGGCGTTGTGAATGATCGACTTACTTTGTTAAAATCCATTATTTGTTAATTTCGTTTCAGGTAAAGTGACTTTTCGGTAAACGTAAATTCTTTGCTGTGACGTTAACACAAATAACGAATTTTAACAAAGTAGGTCGATCATTTAGAAAATTTGCGCAACTTTTCACTCTGAACAACTTTTCTTAGTGACATTTTACCATACTGTGAACGAAAAAGATGCTTTACTTGAAACGAAAAAAAAGTTTTTGCTCAATTGTCAACACCTACTTGATTTAAAAAGATCAATAGTAAATTAAAAATAAGATTTAAACCAAGCAGGGCTTAATTCCAAAAAGATCAAATTATGATTCAAAGATTTTAGTTCCGCGCACCTCTTGTAACATCAAACCTGGGACACGCTGTATATGTCAGGTTCTAGAAAAACAATTCCTAAATATGAAAATACTTACAGTTAATTTACTGCAGTTAAAAGATATGTCAAAATATGATAAAATATTACAACTCAAACTGGTCAATTATACTTCGTATAGAACAAAATTTGTGTTGTGGACCTGTACAACATATTAAAATAAAAGCTAGCTTTATAATGAAATGTAGAGTAACAAATCTCCAAGTTATATCTAGAGCGGGCCAAATTGCGCCATCCAACAGAATCGGAATCAGGCGCAACGGCCGCTTATTGTAAATAGCGTATATGTGAGTCACAGCAGATATGTGATATTTCGAAATTAATACACAAGAGTAAAAAATAAAAGCTGACGCAATAATAATGTTTAGTAATTAGAGCGAATATTATACATATATATATATATATATATATATATATATATATATATATATATTATATGTACACGCTGAGGTGTTTTTATTTTCATTATGATTTTTTATTTGATTGAAAACGGTATGCGTTGTAAATGGGATGTAATAAGGAAATAACTGAGAAACTGAACGCTTTTTTTATTCTGTTGTACTTAATAATGTAACTGTAAATAAAGATATAATAAATAAATTCTATCCTTCTTAATAATGCGGATATCCTTGTTTAAAAAGTTGCACCATCAGATAAGTTTCCACATTTGCCTCGGTGAAGGATGTTCGCCGAGACGAAAAAATGTTCTTATATTTCGAAAACGACCGTTCCACGTCTACCGAAGTAAGACAGGCGTAATTAAAATAATCTTTAGACTTAGTCAAGGAATCTGCAGATGCCCCATCGCACATTTGTCTTAATCTCGTGTAGTCCGGATTCTTTTTTAAAACACTATCGAACTTAGCTAAAACTCGTCCACTTGTTGCATCGTTTATACTGTGTAACAATGTACTAACTTCGTCCACGACTTGCACTGATTCTACCAACGACAATCCAGAATTTTGCAAATTTTCTATCGCGTCTACTAACCCTTTGTAATTGTTGCTAATATTCTTTAGATGTGTTTCAACAGAAATATCGAGAAATCCCTTCTGGCTCTTCCTAATAGCTCTAGCTTCGGCAGGGACGAATTGCCAAATAACGGATTTGACTTCTTGAAAATGTTCATTATAATAAAAAGCGGCTTTTAACCACGTTCCCCAACGCGTAAGAATGGGCTGTGGTGGTTCTCGAATACCAGGGCATAACCTGTGGAATGCCCTAGTCCTCTTAGGACTTTTGAGAAACACTTTTTTTGCGTTTGCTATTAATGCATCCACCTCCGGGTAACACTCTCGAATAGTTTGTGCCACAAGATGTAAAGCATCGCCTTTACACGTAACATGTAAAAGTCCTTCACACTTTTCTTTAAGGGAACGGCCTACACTACACATTGTTGCTGCACCATCGCTCATGAACAACAACAGTTGACTGGTTGACACTTGAAATTTTTGTAACGTTTCGAGAACTACGGCCGTAATTGCTTTACTGGTACACTGTTTTAATCTTCTGCTGGCTAATAGAATTGCAAAATTTGGTTTAATAGGATCTAATACGCGCACTATTATATTGAAAATAGAATTTTTTTTGCAATCTGTCGTCTCATCAAGACATAGCCATAGCTATTTATCTTTTAATTCGGCTTTAATTCGATTTTCAATGTCCTCACGTATTCGTGGAATATCTCTCCGTAACGCTGTCCGAGATGGTAGTATCCACTCGGTATTGTATGTACCCCAGAATTTTCGAAATGCTTTTTTATCAAGTATACGAAGTGGTAGACTACATACCATAAACGTTAAAAGCAATTCTAATTGAAATTGACGTTGTTGTGACACATCATTTCTTTTATTTCTGTGGTGTGCGCTATTTATATGTCTTTCACAATCACGTTTGCTCCAGCACAGTAGTTTCTTTTTACAAACTTTACAGAAAATTGTACTCCCATTGTAGTGTAAATCCACAAATTCACTAAGAAATTTATTAACTTTCGTAGGTAATGGCCGTTTATTTTTAATAGTTACGTTAGACATAATCACTAAAGCGAGCACACCGACGCTTGTTTCTAGTATGCCACGAAGTGGTGCAAACGTAACATCTGCAGACTCGTCATTTGTTGATGAATAGAGCGCGTCATCCGTAAATGAATAAGCGCGCTGTTAGTTCGTAGCCGTCGATGAATGAACTTTTTTTGTAGTGGCCCACTGTGAACAACGCCCTATTTATCAACGAACACCCAAACTGCAGGTGTATATTTGCGCGTCTTCACGACGTAATAGACAGTGGTTTTGGTCCTCGTCCTAATAATTACATATTTAAATTACCTATGTTTACATACATATATACGCCCGGCAGCTTGATTGCGAACCTGGCGCGTGGCGCTCTTGGCCCGCTCTAGTTATATCCCATCCCCTGGTGTGAATATGATAAGAATGAATATTTTTTTTATATACATATAATATTTTTTTTATTATTCAAAAAAAAAATAACTTGTAAAAATTTTAAGATATTAAAATTGGAAATAATTTATGAAAAATAGATCACTCAAAGGGGATAAAACACAACACGAAGGAGTATCAAACAGAAAACCATACATGACAACTATGTATCGAAAAGAATCTCGAAGGTAGGGGTCGCATCAAAGTTGATTTGACCATTAAGAGACTCCAGGTTATTTACAAAATTATACCCTTATTAGCTGTATGTAAAATAGCGAAATTATTTTTTGCATTGAAGAGATGATTCGTTTCTTTAATATAATTAGCAAAGTGAGAGAAACCGGTTCTTTGATACGTGTTTCAAAATTGCGATAAATTCTACCAATGTAATTGCATTGGCACGTATCACATGTGAGCTTATAAACTCCTTTCTTCTTCAGATCATCTACAACATCCTTATCAGTAACACATTTCTAAGTAGATGTATTGTTCTAAACGAAACAGAAAAATAAGTTTGTAACAAATTAGGTATTGTACAAGAGAAGGGGCCTATGTAAGGAAGAAAGATGCACGGTTTAACAACTTCAACATCGATAGTTGGATTCGTCTGGTCTAAGTAGGTAATTTTTTCCAGCTTCCTTCTCTGTATTTTACCAAGAAGTTTGTCAATGACATTCGTGTCACAATGGTTCATAGCAGCCATCTGTTTAATAACAGCTAATTCTTTATTGAATGAATCCATGGAAAGTGGTAAGTTGACAAGTCTATGTAGATAATTGTGTTTGATAAATGTTTTTGATTATGAGGATGGTTGGAATACTCAACAATGGTGATACCATTGTGAGTAGATTTCCTATATATCTAGTAAGTAGATTTTGTATTATTACTAATTTACTAGCAAAAGACTGGAAAAGTGTACTTGTGCAGCAATTGTGAGGGTTATACTTAATACGTTAGAAAGAAAGTCTCGTCACGTCAAGTGTTGATGTTCATGAGCGATGGTGCCAGGCCGTTTTCTTCTAGAACACGGTTGCAAGTGTTTACATGTTACGTGTAAAGTGCTTGTTTTACATCTTGTGGCAGAAACTATTCGACAATGTTCACCTGAGGTAGATGCATTACTTACAAATACAAAAAAAAGTGTTTTTCAAATTTCCAAAACGTCTTCGATCATTTCATGCACATTCTTCTGGTATTCGTGAACCATCACAGCTGATTCTTACACGTTGGGGAACATGGTTGAAGGCAGCTATTTATTATGCTGAATATTTCAAACAAGTAAAAGCTGTTATTCTACAACTCAATCCTGCCGAAGCCGCGGCTATTAAGGAGAGCCAGACAAAATTTCAAGATATTTTCGTTGAAACAGAGTTATAAACTATTCGTAACAACTAAAGGTTTACATGACGTAATAGAACAATTACAAAATAGAGCGTTGTCGTTAGTGGAGTCACTGCAAATAGTGGACGAGGTACATACACTGCTACGCACTGTACATGACGCAAAGTATAATCGCCTTTTAGAAAAGTTCGAGAGTGTGTTGAAGAAAGATTTCGATTTTATCATATTAAAACAAATTTGTGGTGGTCCATCGACAAATCCATTAACTGAATTCAAAGAGTGTTTTAATCATGCATGTATTACATCCGTAGATGTCGAAGGATCTTTTTCAAAATATAAACACATTGTTTAACCACGGCGAATATCGTTCAACGAAACAACTGTGGAAATATATCTACGTACATTAGCATTAACTCTGTGATATGGAGTATTGTACGTATAGCGTGAAACTATATGATTAAGTGTTATGTATCCTGTTAGTTCTTCGTAAATTAACTATCAAATGTGGGCAAATTAGATCATGTTGCAAAGTTCAACTAAAATATCGCAATTGCAACTATGTTTTTCCCAGAATATTAATACTTATTACATTTGTATGAATGTAGATAAGGATGTTGATCTTCTCTCTATGGGTATACTCCTATATATGATGGAAATTTAGAATTAGAACGGTAGTCTTCAAAATAACGAACAATTACATACTTTTGTAATTATAAATCTATGACGTATATCTTTTAATATTAGTAGAATTCGTTAAATAAAAGATTATTAGTTGATATTTACCTTTACTTCATAACCGTAACTATACTGAGGATGGGGATCGAAATCTTCCTCTTCTTTTGTGAGAGAAGGACGCGTCAGTGTTAAAGGAGCATGTGCTACAGCTGCTAATGGTGCTGGGGCTATGGTCTGAAGTGTTGCTGGCTGAATAATGTTCACTGGTGATGCGATGGAGGCCACAACTGTGGCTAAGAGAAAGGCGATCTGTAATTTTAAAGTTTACTTCATTATATTGCTCTAACTACAACCCTTATAAATACAACATTGTTTACATCCTACAACAGTGTAAAAGTAAAAGCTACGGATAGCATCAAAGATTGGGAAATTTGAACAGGCGAGGATTAAAAGTAACGCAACTTCCAATCTCGAATGAAGTTCCTGTGAATCGTATATGAGATGTAAGTTGTCATTTAAATTCCGAAAAGAACCAAGGAGAATTGGTGAATTGATACATACGAGGGTATTCTGAAAAGTTTGCAGCCTAACACGTATTTTTTTGTTAAATTCAGCTATGTTTCTCAACGTAATCTCCTTATAAGTCTATACATTTTTCCCAGCGATGCTCCTCTCTCTTTAATCCGTCCAAAGCGGATACACTAAGCTCTACATGGCCGACATTGTAAAGACATCTCCATGAAATTGGTGAGGTCTCCAGATAAGGTGAATGAGTTCCATACCAACTGCCGGATGTGAACAAGGATCAATGTCGCACAATCTGCAGTTCACTGTTAACTAGATTAAGAAATGATCCATTTCTTAGCAGGATTGTAACTGGAGATGAAAAGTGAATTCTTTATTCCAATCCTTATCGCTCCAGATAATGACTCTCTGTAAATTAACCACCAGTTCCAACTCCCAAACCCACTTTAACGCTGAAAAAGGTCCTACTGTGTGTTCGGTAGGATTCCAACGGTGTAATTTTTTATGAACTTTTACAACCAAGTGAAACAATTACTGCTGACATTTATTGTTAACAACTGTAAAGATTAAAAGTTGAATTGTTGAAAAAGGGGCCTGCTCTGGTTAACACAAACAACGTATTGCTTCAACACGATAATGCAAGATCCCACGCAGTAAGAGTGACTCAAGAAAAAATCACGCAGTTGGATTGGGAAGTCTCTAGATCATCACACTAAGAAATAAACATTTTTGATCAATTGATGGTACTCGATGCCGCCTTGAACACTATTTTTCATCCCAGCCAGCGCAGTTCTATAAAAACGGAATTGAAAATTTGTAGAAAAGACGGCAAAATGTCTAATATAATCATGGCGATTATATCTTAGATTGATAAAAAAACATTTTTTGAAAATTTAAAATTTGTATCTTATTGTGAAATAATTGATTACTTATATGTAGGTATCCCTGATAGTCAGCATCTTGTTATGCAAAATAGGCCTTTCCGAATGTGATGGCCTTCTCATTCGATGAAAATCTCTGACCTCCGAATGAAACTTTGACCATAGGAAACAGAAAAAAAAAACGCTGGGCACCAGATCTAACTCGTGAATTTCTGCGATGGTTGTGAGATGCGTTGTCTTCTTGATGGAACAAAACATCCTTTTTCTTTGAATACTGCCGTTTTTCAGCAATTTCTGTCTTCAACTTGTTAAGTAATGATGCCTAATATGCCCTTTTTCAAAATATGCTCTATTTAACATTTCCACTGGAATATTTTCATTAACCGAATCATTCATTCCGAATATACCGTTTTAGATCAGAGATGCTTTCCGGAAGTGGATTATACGCTCTTCCCTTAACATAGCCCCACAGAAAGAAGTTGAAAATTGTAACTACTGGCCCACCTCTATCAATCCAGTTGTTACCAAATTTTGCAGAAATAGATTCTGTTGTGATATTGGAGAAATGGGGATCAGCCCCATCTTGTTAAAAGAAAAAATAGGGGTTCTCTAAAACGCCATCTTGTTCTAATTATTGATAAAAGAAATTTTCTAGCCGTGTAATCACTGCGGAAAACTGTGTAGAAAAGGAAGATCCGTAATTTTTTTCGCGAGAAATACCGCATCAAACATTAACATTGGGAGAATCCTTTTCGTGCACCTCAAATAATAATAATATACGAGGGTGAGTTAAATATTATCTACACTTTCGCCGTAACAAGCTTTGAAGGTTATCGTAGTGGCGGCCGCTTGCGCATGCGTTGAGTTGGCGCCTCTGTGGTCATGTGTGCGGAATTTAATCACGATCGCGTCATTTGTCTGTTAGCTACAACAGAATAAGCATGTCAGCTCCGCTATTAGTTTGCACCCAAGAGGAACAAGCAGTGATCCGATTTTTGTAGTCAGAGGGTGTGAAAGGTGCTGAAATTCACCGGAGACTTGTCACAATACGGGGACAGTGCTTTATCTCGTAAAAGCGTTTTTTTGTGGATCGAAATGTTTCAAAGTGGCCGCACGAGCGTAACACAAAAAGAGTGAGCTGGACAGCTGTCAACCTCGACCACCGACGACAACATTCGGCAAGCTCGAGAGATGGTTACAGCAAATAGGCGAGGTACCATAGACTTTCATCTCTTTGGACCGCTCAAGGAAGCTTTGAGAGGTCGTCGACTTGCCTCAGACACAGACGTTGGGGATGTGGTGCAAAAGTGGCTTCACGACCAACCGAAATCCTTCCACCAGGAAGGCATACGGAAGCTTGTGACTCGCTGGACCAAGTGCATTACTAAAGGTGGAGACTATATCGAAAAATAATGTATCTGTTGTACACCTATCTTTGTTTAATACAGTTCTAGAACTAAAAGTGTAAGTAATTTTTGACTTATCCTCGTATGTTAATTGCACACCAAATTAAAAAAAAATTCAGGAAAAAAATGCAAATACAGTACATATTTATCAAAGTAATAGATGGAAAATGGATGAAATTAGACAGTTAGCATAAATATGCCGGTGTCTGTTTTTCATTTCTCCGATAGCTGCTATAACAACGAGACATAATGTACCTCTTATGTCGAAAAAATACAAAAAAGAGTGAATAAAATTTAAAAAAGCAAAATTACATATCAAATAACAAGACAAAACAAAGCGATATTCACTAAATGTCAGAGTTCAAAATCATGTGTCGAATATGACGTAAAAACAATGGAGTGTTAATCTCAAAACCTGTGCGAGAAGATTATTATTGAATCGCGCCATGTTGAACGAGAATGATCTCGTGCGTTGGACAGGCGGTGTGATATAATGAGGAAACCTGATGTTAACATTGCGACCATCATTCCTAAACCTCAACCTAAGATAAAGATAGGGGGGAGTCTTCATGGTGAGAATCTTGTAGTAAAAGCTAAATTGGTGCAAACATTGACGATCTCTCATGCTTAACCATCTCAGCTGACGCAATTTCCGTTGAGAAGTCCTGCTATCAAGACAAGATGCGTACATATCACAGAAATTAAAATGCGATAATATGAGAGCAGCAGACAGACGTTTCTTAGATGCAACAGAAAGGTAATTCCTGTGGGGGTAGAGACACTTTAAGCTGGTGTAAGCTTTATGGATACATGAACTAACAAGTTTTTTGTACCTGAAGTCCGAATCCATAAGAAGGCCAAGGTTTTTAACCGAATTGGTTATAGCTAAAAGGGAATTATTAATATTTATCGTAATGAAATTAGTGGCATGTTCAACATTAACTTTGATGTTTTATTTGCGTTTATATGTAAATTATGTTGGTTATAAAATATGACAATTTGGTTAAGATCGGAATTAATGCAATCGTTGGCCAAGAGCATATCCTCCATCTTAAATGAATAATATATCTGGGTATCATCAGCATAAAAATGATAACGACAGTGATTCAGGTAGGTGTGTAATTTCGAGATATAAAGTGTGTAAAGAAGTGGGCCCAAAATTGAACCACTTTGCTTTTTTCTTGACTTCAAATCCTGCAATTATGATGATTTATTCTCCCGTTCAAATGAAATGTAGCCTCATCTGACGTAACCATCGCCACATGTCGATTGTTTCATAACAAATCTATCAGTGTTTCGCACATTAACATTCTGTTTAGGTAGTCCGTTTCCTTAAGGTTTTGCAAAAGTTGGAGCTTATATGGTTTAGTTTTGTTACCTTCAGTATCCTGAAAGCTTTAGTTTTATCCAACTCTATGCGGGATGCCAATTTTCGGATTGACATTTTGCGGTTCCTTTGAATCATTCCTATATACAGCTAAAACCTGGTTTAAAAATAAGTTGGGATTGACAGTTTTTATCTTAGAAATTGATGTGGTTTATCTCTGTCATTTCTCAACCGATTTTAATTTTGTAAATAACATTTAAACGCTAAAAGAAGCGCCTTTCCAAATTAATGCGTATAAATGAAGTGTTGTATTAAAAAAATTCGCTATCGGGTCTGTCAAATTATGCCATTTTCATTTCGGGTTTTATAGAAGGAATGACATATTCATTAAAGCCACAAAAGCTTGGACTCATAAAACTCAATGATGAAAACCTTTCATGCTGTTCGGAAAATAGAAGCTTGCAGAATCGGTAAAAATATAACGAAGAAACCCTGTATTAAGAGATGTTGTACATATAATTATATTTGGTTATTCATACTCAAGCATTCAGCAAAAAAGCTTTTCTTTTTAATAGCCGCGAATAAGCAAGTAAAATATGAGATAAATAATCTACATTTTATGTAGAAAGTACCCGGTTAACTTTTAATTAACTTAGTTACGTTTTTCATTAGACAATTTACATCTTTTTGCACTTTCCCCACATGTATATGAAATTTTCGATATGGATATATTCCTTTTTCCATTCACCTTATATACCTTTTCACTTCTACATTTTCTCAACGTAAAAATGCGTCTATATTCGATATAAATTGCTACGCACCTTCGGAAACATGTCTTTCGATGCCACGTATATTTTAAATCACTGCAATTTTATCGGCACTTACTGTCTTGAACTGCTTCTTCTCCACCGCCACCTTAGCTTTATATAGCATATCTACTTCTTCCAAAATTTCTGTCGTACGTGTCAAGATGCCAAGCCCGTTTTTTCAGATTCAATTTCTATTACATTTGCATCCCCCTTGCGCGTTCTTTGACGCCCATACACTCTAATTCCAATAATTATTAGATGCATTGTCATTTAGGTTAGCGTGCGAGATGTGTACGGTTTTATACACTATTGTTCATAGAAGTTTAAACATGAATTTAATGTATGGAGTTGTCACAAGGTAAGGGGATATTGATTTGATTTGATTTCTACCAAAGCAGGGTTAGTCTTTCCATCCTTAACACTCAGGCTTAGTAGCTTATTGTATTATTCCTGCTTCGGTTTTGTTTTACTTGAACAGGTTAGTTCCCGCAATCAGATTTAAGAGCCTATGTAGTAACTCTTTCTCCATTAGTAGTTCAATTGTGCTTCGCATAGCGAATCTGCGTTGAGCTAACGCTGCACGTTCGAAAATAATATGAGGGGCTGTTGCCTCCTCCTCATTGCAAAGTCTACATAAGGGCTCATCTTTGTAAGATCCCCATCTTATGCAAGTGGCCTCTCAAACAGCCATATCCTGTTAATAGACATGTTGCTGCCCTAAGCTGTATCTTGCTTAATTCAAGCAGGTCAGCATTCAGATGTTGCGACGGTCTTCCCATCATCCGTTTGCTGTGCTTTTGTCCAGCTGCATGTTTCCAATTTAATTGGTGTTGTGTTATGATCCACTCATTAATTGCACCACGCACTGCACTCTTGGTAATACCTAGACCCGGTTCAGGGCCTATATAATTCATTTTTGAGCCTTCCCTCGCTAGCTGGTCTGCAATTTCATTGCCCGATATACCCCTGTGCCCTGGCACCCACACCAGTGTGACCTTGTTGTGTTTAGACAGAGCCATTAGGGTTTGCAGGCGTTCCCATCCTAGTTTGTAGGTTATACGATAAGATGCTAGTGCATTTAAGGCTGTCCTGACTGGCAAAGAGAATGCGAATCGCCTCACCCTGCGGTCGCCGACGTAGACTCTCCCACGCGCAGGTTTGTATAGCATATATTTCTGTTTGAAATACCGTGGTGTATCGCCCAAGTGATACACATACTTTGTATCCCTGGTTTTCCTCATATACACCAACGCCAGAAGTAGTGCCCATTTTGGACCCATCTGTGTACCAGACTAGGGTTCTCGGTTTTCTCCCCTCCCCATCCCTTCATTCTTCCCAATTCAAGAAAATTTTGAAAGGTTTGTCATAGGAGATCCTGGAGATTGTTGTATCACTACCCATATTATAGATAGGGTTTGTTACTACTGCTTCTATTCTGGTGTGCCCAGATCCATTGTGGGATCTCCAGTTGCTAGTATTTTTCAGTCTGTATGCACCCATTCTGGCTTCTCCCTTGATATAAATCTCCAGAGGTAGTAGGTTTAGCATGGTTTCCATAGCAGCTGTTGGAGTGCTTTTAATAGCTCCTGTTATGCATAGACATGCCAGTCTCTGAATTTTCGAGAGACTAGTTATCGTATGCTTCTGTGTGATCTTAGGCCACCAAACCAGGCAGCCATAAGTTATCATGGGTCTTACCACCGTAGTGTACAACCAGTACGTCATATGTGGTTTGAGTCCCCATGTTTTCCCAACTGTTCTACGGAGTGTCATTAACACCCTCTTACATTTGTCGGTCATTTGTTGTAAATGTTCCAGTTCAATTTAGACTCCAAGGTTACACCTAAGAACTTAGCCGCCTGACTGATCTGTACTACTAGGTTGCAAAGAATCGGCTCTCTTAATCCGTCCAATTTCCTTCTCTTGGTGAAAGATACAAGTGCAATTTTTCCAGGATTTATTCTAAGGTTCTCCTTTTTGCACCATACTTCTACCATTTTTAATGCTCTTTGCATTAGTTCTGAGCTTATGCTGGCGTTTCTTCCGCTGGTGAGTATTACAATGTCATCAGCATATCCCTGTGTTCCTTCTCTTGGTGAAGGGTACAAGTGCAATTTTTCCAGGGTTTACTCTAAAGTTCTCCTTCTTGCCCCATACTTCTACCGTTTTTAATGCTCTCTGCATTGGTTCTGAGATTATACTGGCATTTCTCTCACTGCTGAATATTATAATGCCATCAGCGTATCCCTGTGTGTGGTAGCCAGCATTGTTTAGCAAGACCAGCAGTTCGTCTATCACCATGTCCCACAATAGAGGGGATGGTACCCCTCCTTGTGGGCATCCTCTGGCGACAGACATCTGCATCGTCTCACCCTCCAACGCTGCCTCTACTTGTCTGCCATGGAGCATGACTCTCATCCATCTACAGACAGTATTCTCTACTCCGTGGCTGTTTGCAGCCTGTAATAATGATTCGAATTAGGTGCTATCAAACGCACTCTTTATGTTAAGAAATGCAGCTAATGCAATTTCTTAATTGTTTAAGGATGCCTCCAAGTAAAGGATATACTTTAAGTTCTTATACAGTTTTAGCAAATTGAAATAATTGCGTGTAGGAATTGGATCTTAGTTGCTACAATAGTGGGATTTTAGTGTATCTATGCAAGACAAAAGTTTATTGCAATTTAGTGATTTATTCTCAAAATAAAATTGATCTTAACGTGTATTTGAACGAGTTGAACTTAAAAAACAAATAGATCTGCGAACCGCAATAAGTTTAATACAATGTTATGAATGCGGTAGAAATTACACTGTCGGTTTACGAAGATTTCGTACGAGAATGGGTTTGAGAGCAGTTCCTTGTAAAAGGAAGGCGTACCATAATTTGATCAGCAAATTTGACAGAGCAGGGTCTGTAATTGACCTCCCAAGATCAGGAAGACCAAGGATTAGTGATGTCCAAGTTACAGAAGTTCATCAGGAAAATCAAAACAGCCAATACTGTGCTAGAAATCAGTGCAATGTTAAAGCAATATCAAAACGTCTACAAATGCCACGGTTTGGAAAATTTTACGCAAAACCCTAAAAATGTATCCTTATAAACCGCAACGACAGTTTGATTTTAAGGAGGCAGATTTAGCAATCAAGTACGATTTTTTTTTGCGAATAATGGCTCAGATTGAAATTGAACCCGAATGGGTATCCCGTATTTGATGGACAGATGAGGCCCATGGTGGAGTTAATACTCAAAACTGTCGAATATGTTCAGAACATCCACAAGCAATCATTCAGGAAGGTTTTCATGACCAGAAAGTCAGTAATTTGGTGGAGTTTTATAGCTAATTTCACTATGGGTCCGTATTTTTTCCAAAGAAATAGAGAATTGGTGGACGATACCTGCAAATGTAAAGAGATTATGCATTTCTACAGTTGCAAAACGAGGACGCAAATGAAAACATAATTTTTATAAGGAATGACGCACCCCCTTACATTTACCAATCAGTTAGACTTGTTAACTGCTGTTTTTTTCAAGATCGTGTGATAAGCAAACATTTTGAAAATTCATGGCAACCAAGATCACCTAATTTGAACCCAATGGACTTTTGACTTTGAGATTATTCAAAAAGTTTAGTGTTTAGAATTTGACCCAAAAATTCTTTGATAATAACTTTAACTACAGTACATGCAATGCTTGGAATGGGGTAAGCGTTTTCGTCAACAATTTTCGACTCCACTTCGGCTAGTTTGTCTGCAATGATGTTTTCTTGGTGGCCTCTATGTCCTGCTGCCAATTGTAAATCTATTTGCAGCATTTGTACAGTCCCACACTATACTTTTTTCAATTAAATCTGTATCCACTTGCTCATAATTTTTAATTATACATGACGTCTTACAAGGAACTGTATCGATCGGTATACGAGGGACACGCTATATATTTTAAGATGCCACAAAAGTAGAGAAGTTAGAGCTGGCAACACTGCATTTCTAAATACCACCATCCTTAAGTAGTAAACTCTGACTGTCAGTTGAGTCGCTGCTGTCATAGAGTAAACGTGGTAGGTACGATTTGTCATCGAAACATGGACTTGCCAAGAGAACATGTACGCGCAATGATTTACTACGATTTTAAGGTCGGTTTAAGTAAACAACAAAGTCTTGAACGATTGCAACTCGCATTTGGTGATGAAAGTCCTTCACGTGCAACTGTGTTTCGCTGGTATAGCGAATTTAAAAGAGGACGGATATCGCTTGGTGATGAGGAACGTACCGGTAGACCATGTTCTTCAGTTACCGCTGGAAACATTGAGAGTGTGAGACGTATGATCGACGAAGATCCAAGATGCACCTATCAAGTGATTGTGGCAACTCTTGGTGTTAGATCCGCAACAGTGAATTCAATTTTACATGATCATCTTCGGCTGAAAAAAATTGTTACTCGTTGGGTGCCACACACGCTTACTGATTTCCAAAAAGCAGAGCGAGTAAGAATCGCTCGGGAAACATTGGAAATGTTAAATAATGGTGGACATCGCTTTCTATCAAAGATAGTGACAGGTGATGAAACTTACATCCCATTTTACGATATTCCTACCCGGCAGGAGAGCCGCGTGTGGATCCACGAAGATGCACCAACACCAACAATGGCCAAAAGGCAAAGGGCTGTCAAGAAAGTTATGTCGTAGTCTTCTTCCGTAGTACCGGATTAGTAAAAGCAATGAAGCTGGAAAATCAACGTACAGTCACAGCAAACTGGTACACCACAAAATGTTTACCTGCAGTTCTTGAGTCAGCCAACATTCGCGGGTTAATGTTGCATCACGACAATGCATCGTCACACAGTGCACAGCAGACAGTTGAATTTTTACGCGAAAATAAGGTAAAAGTCATTGAACATCCACCCTATTCGCCTGATTTGGCCATGTGTGATTTCTGGTTGTTCTTCAACCTAAAGAAACATTTAGGTGGTCGACGTTTTCATCTATTTTTTTGAGAGCATTCCAAGAGATGACTGGCTTCACGCTTTTACGTTGTGGAAACTTCGGTTACAAAAGTGCATTGATGCAGGAGGAGATTATTTTGAGCATAAATAAAATCATTTTCGTAAAAAGACTTGTAGTTTTCTCAAAATATCTCAAAATATCTCAAAATATATAGCGTGACCCTCGTATGAAAGAGTGTACATTGGAAAATTATGAAAACTTGGTAGTATACTAAAGCCAACATGTACTATTGAATTTTTCCAATAATCTGACACTTGCGGTTGTACCGGAAGTACTTATCAACTTTGTTATTTTAAATGGAACAACCTGTATATGATTA
This sequence comes from Dynastes tityus, assembly GCA_029618875.2. Classification (NCBI taxonomy): domain Eukaryota; kingdom Metazoa; phylum Arthropoda; class Insecta; order Coleoptera; family Scarabaeidae; genus Dynastes; species Dynastes tityus. The sequence continues at coordinate 1,266,728 of JAROYD020000023.1, read as the reverse complement.
CATTTTTGAATTCCTAGTTCAATTTTAAGGCATCTTTGATAAAGCAACTTATGTATGTTGCTATTTCCAACCATATTGGAAATATTTCCTTTTTTTTTTTTTTAATTTTTGACGGATGGAGGAGTGCATCTGAACTTTTGTTATTTAACTTGAAAAATTGAAATTTTGCAGAACTGTTGACCATATAGGGTAGGACTACAAACCGGACGAACTTTTCGAAAACATTATACAGTGTGTGCGACAATTACGGTGAAGCTTTCAAATGGAAAAGTGTTAAAACTTAATTTTCTCAAATAGAACTACCTATTTCTCTCTATCTCGTTAAACTGCTCTTACAAAAAAAAACAAAAATACACAATAGTTTGTGATATATTTGTACTTTGTATCTTTTTAGAAGTCTAACTATGTACGGTTACTACTATTTAAAATGAGAGAAAAAACTTTTTTCTTCTACATGGATCATATATTTCGAGAGGCAATGTATATTCAACATCATCATTAGTTCTTGTCACTGCATCGATTCGCAGCGAGTTATTGAAGAAAATCGCGTGGGTTCTCACATACCACGTCGTAGTCTAACGAGACAACTATTTGCATAATTTTTACCAGCTCATAGACTATTTTCCAGCTGTCGTAATCGCGGACTAGAAACAATTATTCATTATTACACGTTGTACATGTTAGAAATTTCATCAATAATCCTCTATTACGATATGACAATAAGAAAACAGGGAGTCTATCTGGTAATATATTAATTTTTTTTGCATATTAATGATGTATTGATTCTATAAGGGATATTAGAAGAGATCTTCTTCGATGCAAAAAGTAGTTATTGAAATTTAAGGAATTTCGAACTATAAAGTTGTAACATAGAAAATAGTAAGGAATTTCTGATTCTCTTCCAGTGATATTTTTTTAGGAACATTACATTTTCGAAAAATTCAATTTCGAAAACAGTAAGAGACAGATATAGGGAAACATTTTCAAAGTAGATCAAAATAACCATTACAGAAACAATTAATATCAGCTTTTTAGATTTTTGTACCGCTTCTGTCTAAAATACTCCTTTTCGATCTTCTGAACATACACTACTGGCCATAATTCTTTACCCACCTACATTTTTCCTTGGATTTTAGAAAATTATTTATTTATTGTTATTTAAGGGGTTTACTTATTTATCTACGAGTAAAAGGAAGGTATCACGTTAAATAATTCTTTAATCCGATAATTCTTATAATTAGAGAGAACCGAAATGAAATACAATTATTAGAGTTTGTTAAAAAGGTGGTACCGGCAGTGGCGCACTGCACAAAAGTAGGTACGTAATATACAATGTAAGTGAAAAATAATATTGTTACCTTTTCCTGTCGTCTTGATGTCCACTCTGACAATTGGCAACCGCCCTGGTAAGCTGCGTAGAATTGCAACATCAGCAACGCCTCCATTGTCGATTCATTCAGCCGTCGACGGTGTTGTGAATACGTTGTCGTATACTTCGAAACTGATCGTTCGACATCCAGTGAAGTAAGATACGTCATCCGTAGGACCTGATGGATTACCAACGAAATTAATAAAGAGTTGTGCAGATTTACTTTGTACTCCAATCGCAAACATGATTAACCTTTCCTTCGAAACGTGTATATATCCCGACAATTTAAAAATAGCTACTATAACACCTATCTATAAAAGTGGCGATGAAACAGATATTGGGAATTATAGGCCCATTGCACATTTTGTCGAGATTAATAACGTTCACTGAATCCTGCAACCTTTTAACGCCATTCCAAAATGCTTATATACAAGGAAGATCAACTATCAGAGCCACTTACATGGCAATCACTAAAATAACACAAACAATATCGGAAAAGAAAGGAGTAGCCGGAGTTTTCCTAGATTTAGCAAAAGCATTTGACAGCGTAGATCATAACATCTTACTCAAAAAGCTAGAAAGAATGGGTTTTAGAGGGATAGTTCACACCCTACTGAAATCCTACTTAACAAATAGAAGCCAATGCGTACAAGTGAACTATAACGGAGAGAAATATCAGTCGCAATGGCTACAAAACCAACAAGGCATCTTGCAGGGTTCGGTATTAGGAGCATTTCTATTTATGCTATATATGAATGACCTACCAGAAGTAACGCAGCATTACCTCACCATGTATGCAGATGACACGTCAATAATTATAAAAGAAAAAGACAATGATATATTGGAAAAGGAAATTGTTGAAGCTCTCGGTAAAACAAATAACTGGTTTAGCCAAAATAACTTAAGGCTTAATGTAAACAAAACAAATGTAGTAAAATTCTCCTTAAAAAAGAATGATAATATATCAATAAGCTTTGAAAATCAGCAAATAACATCAATAAATAATGCAAAGTTTTTGGGTTTGATACTTGACAGCGCACTATCTTGGAAAGACCAAATCCATATACTTACCAAGAAATTATCCGGAATGACATATGCACTGCGAACGATATCATCCGAAGTTTACGTTGAAGCAGCGTTGTCAGCTTATCACGCATATGTAGGGTCCCGGCTATCATATGGCATCATCTTCTGGGGAAATTCCTGGATGCTGACAGGGTCTTCATCCTCCAGAAGTCGTGTCTAAAAGCATCTTCAATCTGAAAAGGAGGGAATCATGTAGGAGTGCATTTAGAGAGAACCGTATACTTACCTTGCCTGCATTGTATATTTATGAATGTGCGTGTTTCGCGAAAAAACATTACAATGAAATCCTTGCCGAATACGAAACTAACCATATCTACAACACTCGGGAATGCCTAAAAGCAACTCTTCGTGTGCGCAAACAACATATGCGCGCATACATAAAGGTGTAGTGACGCAAGTTTTAAAAATTTATAATAAACTGCCGTATGAATTTAAGACATACACACTTAAAGATTTAAAAAAAATCTTAAAGAACTCTGATTCAAGAATGTTTGTATCATCCAAATGAGTTCTTTTTATGAACTCCATAATTTGATTAGTAATTTGTCAAGCATAGCTTTTGTTTTCTTTATCTATTTGTACTTAGCTGGTACTCATTGTTGTTGACACGTTTCATACTTATTGTATATTATGAAATAAAGGTTTATTATTATTATTATTATTATTATTATTATTATTATTATTATTATTATTATTATTATTATAGACCGAACCTTTTGTAAATCGGGATTTTTTGTTAAAATTACACCAAATTTTTAAGCAACATCGACTCTTATGGTGTTCGTCAAGTCTTCTAGAGCGGCTTGTAAATTGTTTATGCAATTTAATGCGTCTCGTGCAGGTAAGCGACTGTTTTCTAATTGCCTCAATATCTTGTGCAACTTTGGAATAGTTCATGGAAATTTCATCTGTTTGTTGTTGAACGTCCGAATTGGAAAATCTATCTCCAACTGCTGCAGAATCATTTGAATCAAGTTTCAAAATGACATTTTTCACTTGTGAAAAATATTTCTGATAGTAAGATACTGCCTGGAGCCATGTTCCCCATCGCGTTATTTACAGGCTGAGGTGGTGGTAATTTCGGACACAATTGTTTGAATACACGGATGTGTTTGGGAGATTTGATGAACACTTTTTTGGTAGATGCTATTAACTTATCCACCATCGGATACTTCTTTCGAATGGTCTCTGCTACGAGGTGACATGCGTGTCTGAGGCATGTTATGTGAAGAAGAGTCGGAAAGCATATTTTCAACATCCTACCAACTCTCAGCATTGTTGCGGCTCCGTCAATAACGAACATTGTGACTTGGGTTCCTGTGATACAAAATTCTCTCAACGAATCTTTTATTATCTCGACAACGGTTTCTGCATTAGTTTTCTGAATCCTTTTACTGGATAACAACAATGAAGCTGGTGGACCATCACGTTTTAAAGGCGCGCTACAACATGAATGACGCTGTGTTTCTGAGCATCAGTTGTTTCATCCACACAACTCGTCTTTTATACATTCCTTTACTGTACCTTGCACACGTGACAAATTGTATCGTAATTGCATAGATATTGGCAGCTTCCATGAGGAAATGTACTTAGCCCAAAAAAGACGAAAGTGTTCATTAGATACTAGATGTTGCACACACTTAACATAAAAATAAAATCATATAAAAATTGCCAGTATGGAATACTGTTTCTTAAATTCAATACATAACGTTTACTTTTACAATGTTTTCTACATTCAAACCTATCGCGAGATATTTATTCACGTTCGAAGGGAACGTTACACCCTTTGGGCGTCCCATCTCCGCGTACTTATTTGGCGTGCAGCGTGCAACGTCGCCTTGAACTTTCTCGCGGTACTGTTGAAATCGACTACGGGTTGAAAATTACCCCTACCCACGCCGCTACCTTTTTAACAAACTCTAACAGTTATGCTTCACTAATAAATAATTAATAGTTAATGTAATGCAGGTAAAGATGACAATTCCCTATTTACCCCAACTAGAATTATGAATTTATATTTAGTAAAAGTGACAAAATTTCTCAATTTGGTGTTCATGATATGAAGGATAAATGAATGTATGTTCAATTTGATACCAAAAAGATTTATTATTTCTTTACAAGCTATCGATTTCGACGAATGTCATCATCAGCCTTTCCTGCAAAACATTGAATAGATTTTGGTGTAATAACTGTCTCTAATTACTAAATTAGAGAATGTACAAATATAAAAAGTGTAAAGAGTATAAAATCAATGTAACAATAGTATAATAATGTATAATTCATTTGTCTAAGAGGTCTGTATATATATATACACATGCACACACGCATACACACACACTCCTATACGTCGAAAAAGGGTATGCAATATTCTATATGCAAGGTAAGTTATGTAGGTATATTGTTATTTGATATATTGGTCAAACAGGCAGAAACATCGGTATACGTTTTAAAGAACATCTCAAAAACAATCCCCCTTCAACAATGGGTAAACATTTTAACACAAACAACCATACTACAACAACGAAAAGCTTGTTACATCACATATCCAAAAGCACAAGAATGGACATTTATGAAAAATATAAAATTCAAAAACATATTAAACAAAACTGCAACATCATAAACGATAACACCTTCCTTCTAGACAACCTTTGATTGATTGATTGATTGATTTTCTACCAGAGCAGGGCTGGTCTTTACATCCCTAACACTGAAGCTTAATAGCTTATTGTATTATTCCTGCTTCGGTTTTGTTTTACTTAAACAGGTTAGTTCCCGCAATCAGGTTTAACAGCCTATGTAGTAAATCTTTCTCCATTGGTAGTTCAATTGCGCTTCGCATAGCGAATCTGCGTTGAGCTAACGCTGCACATTCGAAAATAATGTGAGAGGCTGTTTCCTCCTCCTCATTGCAAAGTCTACATAAGGGCTCATCTTTGTAGATCCCCATCTTATGCAAGTGGCCTCTCAAACAGCCATGTCCTGTTAATAGACATGTTGCTGCTCTAAGCTGTATCTTGTTTAATTCAAGCAGGTCAGCAGTCGATGTTGCGACGGTCTTCCCATCATCCGTTTGCTGTGCTTTTGTCCAGCTGCATGTTTCCAATTTAATTGGTGTTGTGTTATAATCCACTCATTAATTGCACCACGCACTGCACTCTTGGTAATACCTAGACCCGGTTCAGGGCCTATATAATTCATTTTGAACCTTCCCTCGCTAGCTGGTCTGCAATTTCATTGCCCGCTATGCCCTAGCCTGGCACCCACACCGGTGGACCTTGTTGTGTTTAGACAGAGCCATTAGGGTTTGCAGGCACTCCCATACTAGTTTGGAGGTTATGCGATAAGATGCCAGTGCCTTTAAGGCTGCCTGACTGTCAGAGAGAATGCCCTCGTCTCACCCTGCGGTCGCCGACGCAGACTCTCCCACGCGCAGGTTTGTATAGCATATATTTCTGTTTGAAATACCGTGGTGTATCGCCCAAGGATACACATACCTTGTATCCCTGGTTTTCCTCATATACACCAACGCCAGATGTAGTGCCCGTTTTGGACCCATCTGTGTACCAGACTAGTGTTCTTGGTTTTCTCCCCTCTCCATCCCTCCATTCTTCCCAATTCAAGAAAACTTTGAAAGGTTTGTCATAGGAGATCCTGGAGATTGTTTATCACTACCCATATCATAGATAGGGTTTGTTACTACTGCTTCTATTCTGGTGTGTCCAGATCCACTGTGGGATCTCCAGTTGCTAGTATTTTCAGTCTGTATGCCCCATTCTGCTCTCCTTGATATAAATCTCAAGAGGAGGTAGGTTTAGCATGGTTTCCATAGCAGCTGTTGGAGTGCTTTTAATAGCTCCTGTTATACAAAGACATGCCAGTCTCTGAATTTTCGAGAGACTTATTATCGCATGCTTCTGTGTGATCTTAGGCCACCAAACCAGGCAGCCATAAGTTATCATGGGTCTTACCACTGTAGTGTACAGCCAGTACGTCATATGTGGTTTGAGTCCCCATGTTTTCCCAACTGTTCTACGGGTTGTCATTAACACCCTCTTACATTTGTCGGTCATTTTTTGTAAATGTGAGTTCCAGTTCAGTTTAGAGTCCAAGGTTACACCTAAGAACTTAGCCTCCTGACTGATCTGTACTACTTCGTTGCAAAGAATCGGCTCCTTAAATCCAATTTCCTTCTCTTAGTGAAGGGTACAAGTGCAATTTTTCCAGGATTTACTCTAGGGTTCTCCTTCTTGCACCATACTTCTACCATTTTTAATGCTATTTGCATTAGTTCTGAGATTATGCTGGCGTTTCTCCCACTAGTGAGTATTACAATGTCATCAGCATATCCCTGTGTATAGTAGCCAGCATTGTTTAGCAAGATCAGCAGTTCGTCTATCACCATATCCCACAATAGAGGTGATAATACCCCTCCCTGCGGGCATCCTCTGGCGACAGACACCTGCATTGTCTCACCTGCCAGTGCTGCCTCTACTTGTCTACCATGGAGCATGGTCCAACCCATCTACAGACAGTGTTGTCTACTCCATGGCTGTTCACAGCCTGTAATAGTGATGCAAATGAGGTGTTATCAAACGCACCTTCTATGTCAAGAAACGCAGCTAATGCAATTTCTTGATTGTTTAGGGATAGACAACCTTTACAACAGGATCAAACCATTCTATCTAGATAACCTTACACCTCTGTTTAGCGAAACATACGACAAACAAACGTCCGTACAGTAATATCGGTTGCCGCTTCCTACCACATTTCCCTCTTCCGATCTTCTTTCCATACTACAACTGTCTCAAAAATTTCAAATTTCCCAAATACCCATACAAAAATTTAAATCTTGTAAAAGATCTTTAATTAACACCTTTAAATGTTACTAGTTCCACTGCCATGATGTTGTGATATGTGTGTTTTTTCTCATTACGTCAATGACTGAAAGCTTGATGATGACATTCGTCGAAATCGATAGCTTGTAAAGAAATAATAAATTCTTTTGGTATCAAATTCAATATATATTCATTTATTTCCTTCTTATATTTAGCAGTTATTGTTCTTTTAAGCAGTGAATATCGTTAATAAAATTATCTAAAATTAGTATTAAAATGCCGAAAACAAGAGAGTTGCCTGTAGAAATCCGCACAATGATTGTTGCTTTACGCAATCTTAGTCGAAGTAACAGGCATTTCGCAAGAAAATTAAAATTAAGTCGCCGAACTGTGACTTGACCGTTATAAAATAGAAGACGCACAGGACGACTGAAAGTGACAACACCAGCGGAAGATCGTCGTATAATTATGACGAGTAAATGGAATAGACGAAAAACTGGACCTGAAATGACCACTGAAATAAATATTGAACGTGAAAAACGAGTTTGTTTAACCACCGTGAAAAGGAAGTTAAGAGAGGGTGGTTTATTTGGCCCAATAGCGTTGCGTAAACAGCTCTTATGCAAGCAAAATAAAATAAAACGGCTGCACTGGGCTAGAGAACATCAACATTGGACAGTTGAGTGGAAAAATGTTTTGTAAACCAATGAGTCCACGTTTGAACTTTTCGATTCCAAGAGAGAAACGTTCGTTCGAAGGTCGAAAGGAGAATCACGTGTACCACCTACAGTTAAGCATGGGGGCGGATCGATAATGGTTTGGGGTTGTTTTGGCGCCGCATCCGTAGGAGACTTGGTTAAAATAGATGGAATTTTAAGAAAACATCGCTACTGGGAAATTTTGGAAACAAATGCTATACCATCTGGTATGAGAATAAGCGGTGACTATTTCAATTGAATAAAGATGATCAATTCGTTTGATTTAAGAGTATTTTATTAAATGAAAAACTGTAATTTCTTTTTCAGTTAGCACTTCCTTTACTTATGCGTATTTCTTTGGGTAAGCAAATAGTTATGGCCGGTAGTGTATCCTTGAAATACCTTCCTTTCTTCATGAAATTTACTGCATATGTAATATTGTTTTAATTATATATTGTTCGTTTCTTTCTGTAAAAAATTCAACCTTCGATCTTTCTCAAAAGCCGGTATTTTATATAAAGTCTAGGGAGAGTTCATTAATAGCTTTGAGATGATTCTTTCTGGTCTAGACTGGGGATAATTGCTTTTTTAATATTTAGGAATAAATAATTATAATACGTTTGTTTTTATTCAATTGTTCCCACTTTAATTTGATATTGTGTTCTTATTGTTTAAAGATTTTATTGATTTAACGTTCTAAGTACCGTATCCATTTTCAACAGCTATGCCTTAGGATCTTTCTGATTAAATTTATTTAATAAACGGAGTACTAATCTAAACTTTTCCCAACAATATTCGCAAAAAAATCCCCCCTGTCATCATATTCTATCATTGGGGAGAAAGTTCATTTTCAAAATGTATGGAAAAATCGAAAAATCTATTCCGACATAGCCGACTTTCGCGAAAACATAAAAGAGGGTCGCCGGGCGCGTCCATAATGTAAATATTAACGTCGTAAATCAAGAGATATAACGAGTACTAACCTAATTAGCCCGTTTCACTAACATGTTCGCTTTTTCTCTCGATCCAGCAGCTTTTAATATACATAAACAACGCATAAACTACAATTTATTTATTTATGTTACGTCTTATACCTTTGTTTTCGTATCGAAGCGATGTTGATGAAAAGAAAAGCTTTTGTTCAAGACGCGGTAGACTAAAATATTGTGATCTAGAACGATCTAAGTATAAACTTTAGTTAATAAAGTCTATAAGATTGGTAACTTATAAAATTTAAGCAGAGAAGAAGAAAAGACGCCAACAAGACAATTACTGGAAATAATTATTCTCTGTTAAGTTTTGATTGATTACGACTAACAAGGGAACACAGGGAAGTGTCCCCCACCGTTTTTAAAATGAAATTTAAAAGGTTTGTAGACTGATGCATTTAAGAAACAACGGTAATTTTTTCATAGATGCAAAAACCCCCCGTTTTCGGGGATGGGGCGGCCTACAGCCAACGCTACCTTTCGCTATTTGCTTTAATATCTCCAATACTACAGTGTCACCAAGCTCAGAAAAGCCCTGAGTGGGCGTGTCCGAGGGCGCTACAAGTTAACAAGGTACACTCTCATCCATAATCTTTTCCGCGGGATATTTAAATCAAACAAAAGTAGTAGCTCCTATAAACAAATGACCAATGACGTGTAAAAAACTTGGGAATTAAGAAAAATAAAGAGTTTTTGAATGTTTTTTTTAATTTTAATTAAAGCAAACGTTTATTTCAACTTCAAAATAATTTAATTGCAAAATGTTTTACATTATAGATTACAATGCGATCATTAGCCTTAGTAATCAAATTCATCATCTGATATTCTTTTCCTCGCTGATCCAAAACTTTCATCTGAAGAACCTGTATTTACAGTGAAACTTAAATTTTCCACAATTTCATCAGTTAAACCATCGGTTTCCCCATTTTTCTGTAAAATTTTCTTACATGGTTACACTCCTTTTTCCCCAAACAGCTTGCGTGATTTCTGAAAAATTTCAAAATTTAATAATTCCTCGGGTGTCCCTTAAGTGCAACACATTATTCATAGCAACTTTTCTTTTTGCCATGCTCCAAATTGATTCTATTGGATTCAACTCACAATGGTAAGGAGGCAAACGTAAAAAAAAGTATGGCCATGCTTTTTTAAAAGTTCATCAACATAATAAGTTTTTTTATAGAATATTGTCTTACCAACATTAAAAGTTCTGCTTTTCGCATTTCTGGAGTTGTTGCAATTCTATTTCCCAGCCATGATCGAATATCATCTTTTCGATTATTTTGTGTAGGTGGGTTTTTTTATTTGCATGTTTTGATATGATGCATTGTCCATAACAACAATGCTATGTGGAGGCAAGTTTGGAATAAGTTGTTTTTCTAACCATTAAAAATTGAAGTGGTTCATATCATCGTGGTAATCACCTGATTTACTTTTTTATTTAAAAAATTAAAGGGAAAGCATTCTCGACAAAGCCATTAGAACTTCCTGCATGCACTATAATATGTCTCTGACCAAATGATCACATTTATAAACACCAGGTTCTTCTTTTTTTATTGCCAACATTTGCCGACTCCATATGTTGGGTGAATATAAGTTTCATCTAAAAATATCACTGGTCTTTTTTTTCTTTTCCCAAATTTTCATTTTCTCGTAATTGTCTTAAGTACTGAGAACGCCAAGCTATAATATCATATCTTTCCATCAATAATTTTCTTTTTTTTATGACACTTTTATATCGAAAGCCCAATTGTAATAAATATTTAAAAAGTTTCTCGTCCTCCTGTTAAATTAATCTTGTCATTCATTTTGTCTACCAGCAATTTCAATGTTGGCACCTTTCGATCTGCAGATACATCTCATGGACACTTTTTTTAGAAAGCCTTGGTCAAAATCATCTAATTCAATTTTCATTGAAACTGCAGTTTCTCGCTTCTTTTTTTGGAGATTGTAATGAAGAAGTCCCGGCCATATAAAGGATTCTCTGCGAATCTGCCTTTTTGAAACTGACTGATTTTTTTTTGCAGCAGCTAGCTCACTAGCTTTTTCTAATGGAAACGTCCCCCCGACCATCTGCTTTCTGCTTGTCAAAAAAAACTGTATAACATTAAAATGTTTCGGGGTTTTCCCAGTGAACGAGTTTACGTTTACTCGGGTTTCTAACCTGTAAAAAAAAAAAAAAAACCTAAATGCCTTAAAATAATATTACTCTTTTTATAAATTAATATCGTATTAAAAAAAATATTACAATACACTTAGAAATTCCTAACCTAAAAAAATTTTCAGTTTGAATGATTTATATATCCTTGAAAAAAATTTACTTACCTAAATTATGTAAATATACGACTACAGGTGTCTTTAAAAAAAACAATTTTTTTGTCAAACAAGTAGGAACAGGAAAATAAAAGTAAATTTGCAAAAATATGAACCAAGCGTACGAAATTAAAAAACTTGTTAAATTACTGTACTAAACGAAAATTACGCTTCTTATTTGATGTTGTTTGATATTGAAATTAGTTCGCATATTTTCCGAGGTTTTTCTGAGCTTGGTGCTACTGTATAAGACATATCAAAAAAAAAGGTAAGACAAATATATAACTGTTTTATGAGTACTAAAGGATAGCGACAATAGTCTGCCTGTCATAGTTCTTGTTTTCCCCGAAACAACCCCCACCCCCCGTATTTTTTTTAAAAATTTTTAAAAATTTTTTTTTGAGGAAAAATACACAAAGTTATGCAAAAATTCACCCATATATATTAAACATGCTATAAAATAACTCAATTTAAAAAAAAAAAAAATAACATCAATTGAGTAGGTATACCTCCGTATGTACATATGTATGTAGGTATATATGTAAATAATATTACTTATTGTTATTGACGTGAACAAATCGTAGATATATTTATCTAAAGTATTTGTTTTAAATATCTTTTTAAAACTTTAGATCATTTATACCTTATCAGCATTACATTCCATTATTTATTTTTAAAAGTATTCGATTGGCGTATTATTCCCTTATACGTGTAAAATTCCTCATTGAAACTTCAAAATGCTGATTTTCAAGTGCAGATTACATGATTTCTATAGTATTTAAATTTGATCTAGATTAATGTAAGTATTAGAATATCTTGTATACCATAA